>LTDI01000286.1:0-59008 GCA_001654545.1 Fusarium agapanthi
CTCCTCCTCCTCCCCCTTCTTCTTCTTCTCCTCCTTACCACTCTCCTCCAAAGCAGCCTTACAGCTCACAATCCCCCCCGCGATCCCTCCCAACTCCTCACCACTGCCAATCCACGGCCCAGCACTATAACTCGCATCAACACCCGCATACACAAACCACCCACTCACAGGCTGCGCCATGGCTCCCCCGGGCGTGTTCCTCTTCTCGACGCCGACGTTGCCTGCTACGAGATAGGCTTGTGTGTCGACGCCTGGTGAGGGGTAGTTCTTCATGGTCAGGGGTGCTTTGGCGTAGCCGATGCTGATGTCGGAGAGGGTGCAGGGGATGTAGCTCTGTCCGTCAATTGTGATGGACCAGTCGTTGGGGAAGATGCCCATCTGGACCTCCTCTGCAACCTTGACCTCCTCTTCCTTGACCTCTTCGACCTCTTCGACCCCTTCGACCTTCTCTCCAGCTTCTTCTTCCTCGCCGTCCCAGTTATCGTACCAATCCTCATAAACCCCCCTAACCTTTCCATCTCGGTCCCAATGCATGAATCCCGTAATCCACCCAGAAACATCCCACTCACTCGGCCCCTCACCACAAGACCACTTCTTCTTCGCCCTAACAATCTGCTCCCAAAACAATCTCCTCTCCCCATCATCCTCACCCTCACCATCAACATCCCAGCTACTAACAAACCTCTTCATAATTGGCCTCAACCTCTCCGCAAACCCCACCGCCTCATCCCCAAACTCCTTCAACATCTCAACCTTGTCCCCCAGTTTAACCCAATCCTCCCTCTCTCCCAGTAACGTGACGCTCGGTATTCCACATACCATCATGCCCTCATACTCAAAGAAATGCTGCATCAGCCCCATCATCAACACCGTAGCCGTAACGTCATCTTGATCAGTCGACGTGCTAAAACCAGGTTTTATCCAATCCAATAACCACCCCGTCTTTACCCTGCGCTGGATCTCCCCTCTAAACGCACCGATGATACCGTCCCACGAAAACCCCTCCACTGTAATCTTTTCGCGCCCAGAGTGGTCAACGAATAAATGCCGGAGAGCATTAGAGTGAGTACTCATGTAGACATTCATCTGCGCCAGAACTTCAAACCAGACCTCGTCAGGGCGTAGGATGAGATGCTCGTGTTTAGCCCACGCCTCGACAGCACCCCTCACAAACCCATCCGACGAGGGGAATACATTTCTACCTGAAAGGTCATCAAACGATGATGCGAGTAGCGAGGCTGTGTTTTCAGCTTCCTCTGGACAGCTCCGCGAGAATAGATCAGCAGCTGATGTAGCGATACCTGACGCGCTGAAGGGCAATGGGTCGACGCGGTGGACTTGGATGGTGATTGAGGCGGTGGCCAGGCCAGTCAGCCACAGCGCTTTGAGCATCGTATACGAGGCAGTCTCTTCTCTTGGATATCCTCCGTATGCCGTGGGGGCGGTCAAGGATTGGTGTTTGGTTGGTGTGGGTATGCAAATCGTGGTCTGATGCAAGATTACGGACCTCCCGATCGGACGGTTAAGTTGAAGGTTAAAAAGGGGTCGCGCTAGCGGCTCTTAGTGGAGTTGTCTAGGGAACTGGGCCGAATCTCATCTCATGATGTCGACGTATGCCTCAGACTATCCATGACGAATAGGAAGTTATGCCTCAGACGGAGTCACAGCGAATGAGAATTTTGTTTCGGGGCATTTGTTGGCGACGGGATCGGATCTCCGTTGGCGATGTATCGAGATATGATCCCGGCTGCTACAGGGGAATGCAACATCCGATCTCCGTCAGTATCAGTACAGGTGCAGGGTAGGACATGCGACAATTTGGCAATTGACGAGATTAATTAATTGGGCATGTCAACGTCTACATCGCCATTTTGGGCCGTGATTAATGCCCTAAGGCCCGATGGACAAATGCCTCATCTTGCCACTATTCCCAGTCACTCATTCTTGACACACTCACGCAAATCGAGTGATATTAGTCCCTAATCGCATCAGTCGCATCAATCGCAGTAATCACATGCATTGTCCGCAAATGTATTGAGCAACCGATTTATTCAGTGCTATCAATCTATAATCATGCCTTAGGCTCGAAGTGAATCCCAGTCCTTCCTGCGCCATGCTGCCATTTAAGCAAATTGTATGTCATATCTCGTAAACGCCATGCCATGCCACTCTGTACCCGTGGCTCCATCTCTTCTAGTTAATCGCACCGAATGAAAATCACTTATTCCTCAGCGCTGTCAGCCTGGACGCGCTGGACAACGTTGACCAATTGGGGGAAGATCTTCTCGTTGTCCTGAATTCCGCAGACCTGCTTGACAACGTCCTCAGGACCGTTCTCGGACATGATCTCGGCGAGCTGCTTGGACTCCTCATCATCGGGGACATCCTGGAAGCGGAAGCACATCTCAATAGCATCGAGGAGGTACTTGATGGGCTGATCGTTCTCAGCAAGCTCAGCAGCAGGGCCGATGAATCGCTCCTTGCGAGACAGCTTTCGGAGAGGAGCACGGCCGACACGCTCGACGGCATCCTCAAGATGGGGGTTGCCAATTCGCTTGATGATCTTCTCGACGTAAGCGGCCTGGGCCTCCTCGTCAATAGCGTGCTTGGAGACAATCAGGTTCTTGGTCTCCATAAGTGCACCGCGAACTTCGGCCATGATGTCCTTATCCTGGAGAGCATCGTAGACAGTGCGCTTTCTTCGGTTGTAACCGTGGTAGGCAGCGGTGGCGTGTCCAGTGTTGACAGTAAAGAGCTTGCGCTCAATGAAGGGCTCAAGGTTGTCAACCCAGTTGATGCCCTTGATGTCGGGGATGCTAACATCCTCAAAAGGAGTGCGGTCAACGACCCACTCAAAGAACTTCTCGAGTGTCACGTCAAGACCAGCATCGGGGTCCTGAGCGGGAACGATTCTGTCAATAGCAGAGTTGGCATATCGGGCTCGGAGGTGGTGGTCCTCAAGACGAGAGGCATCAGTGTTGTTCTTGATGTGCTCGGCAAGGGTATCAGTGGCACCGATGGCGTTCTCGCAGGCAATGACATGCAGGGGAGACTCTTCTGTTGATCGGCAGTCGATACCCTTGGCGATGACAGGGGCAATGAACTTGAGGATGTTGGGACCAACTGAGCAGGTGACGATCTCAGCTGTGCGGATGGTCTCAATCAGGTCCTCCTCGTGTGTTCTCGAGTTGATGGCCTTGTAATTTGTGATGGTGTTCTCAACTGTAGCTTCAGAGCCGACTTCGATGACGCGGTATGAGGGAGTGTTGTTGAGTTGGTTGACGATTGAGTCGTTGACATCAGCAAAGACGACATCGTAGCCAGAGTTGTGGAGGAAGCAGGCAACAAAGCCACGGCCTGGATAGTTAGGTTAGCGTGAGAGGTTAGAACGTATAGCGACAAAAGACATACCGATGTTGCCAGCGCCAAAGTGAACAGCAGTCTTGCCCATGATTGCGGTTGTGTGGGGTTTGTATGTAAGTGGGAGTATGAGTATGTAAGAGGGTCTCGGATGTATGAGTGCGAATGCCTCAACTAGGAAGCAATAGAAGAGTTGTTTAGGAGTTGAAAGTGGTGATGGATGGAATGGATGCAAACGGTGACCGTATCGAGGGGGGAGAAGACGAGTTTATATGTCTAGACCAAAGCCACCCTCCTTGTCTCTTGAGGGTGACGATGACGGGAAGGGGACCCATTGATGCCATCATGGTACGTACTGTGTCGTTCCTGCCCTGGTCAAGACTGGGTTGGGCTATGGGTCCGGTCTGGTCTGGCAGGTGGAGACTCATGCCAAGTAGTACAAGTACTGTACAGCCCCCAGCCCAGCCCGACTCACAGTCACAGCCCGCACGGATACAGTACAGTACATTACGGTTGTATCAGTACCTGTGCTGTGCTGTACCATGTCATCATGGGTATAGGTAGTGGACTCTGTGTCCTTTTCGGTGACCTCAGCACTCTGACTCTTTGTCTTGGCACGCGGTCCGTTTGTCAACCATCCGACACTCTAGCCCGTGCCTATCCCAGCGATGATCCATTGGATACTGTCTCGTTCACTGTTATCATTACACCGTAGCCTCGCCGAACCCATATCCATCTCTAACCAGTCCAACAAATTGTCAGTCAAAGACACAAATCAGTAACATGCTCACTCATACATGACAACTGTCCAACAGGCCTCCAATAAGCTGACAAACAAATAACCACATCAACCTCACCAATGTGGATCAACCCCCTCTACCGTTTCACCGACCGTAACTGGTGAAGCCCGTCTCCACTGCCTTACGGAGGTTATCCGGCGCTCTACAGGGTGTTCGCACAGGGCCCGGGGCTGTTCTGCATGCATGCAACCTCACACCTCACCTCTGCCCGAAAAGTGCCTCTTCTGTAGAGGGAAAAGGACCCTGTCTCACGCCACATGCTTCGTTTTCAGGGCAACTCTCGTTGTTCAGATTAAAATCGCCACGACTATTTACCCTGACTTATCTTGAGGATTCTTTCACGAGATATATACTGTAATTAAGATATCAGACTATAGAAACAATTACTAAACCTAGAATCATCTAGACACTCCTCGATCCGTCACAAAAGTGGATATTCTTGTCAAGTAAACCGTTTTCGTGTCAATCCCACCTCTGACGTCGACTGTCTGCATCGTGGGTCACTGTGAAAGAGACGGACTGTGGTTTTTTCCCCTCTAACGCAGTGCAACACTAACTAAGTTCATTAACAGTGCAGTGTTACAGTACCTCCAGAACACCCCAGGTTTTCCACAATTCCCTTTTTCTCTGGGGCAGCAATTGACATCACTTGTTCGATATCACGATGACTTTCGATCTATCGTCCTTTCCCCTATTTTATGACCTCTTTTTCAATATCCATGTTTAATTCTCCTATTTTATGACACTCTTAATTCCAGTTTTATGATTTAATCTTCACCATCATATGTTTTCAATCATCGTCGGTATTTCGGCCATTCCCCTCTGTCTGAGCTCTAGACAAGGGTTCCCTCTCTCTCTCTCTCTCTCTCTCTCTCTCTCTCTCTCTCTCTCTGCTTTTTCTTTGTTCCTCACGATGCATCAGGGGTGGGGACATCAAATTAGACGGCGCTCACGGCGGCTTTTTCGCGTGTGTCGTCCTTTTTTGAGGCTAGTCAACGAAAGTGACTGATGATGATGAGTTGAAACGGGCGTCATGCATGTGAAGACTTTCGGCAATGCTTGGGGTATCACACATGCAAAATATTTCCGGTGCAGTGTATAACAACATTATGGGGCGCAAAGTCTAGACTGTTCAGGTTTGTTGCAGCACGTGTAATTTGTAGAGATAGTGATAGGACTTGTGGTATAATGAAGTTCAAACTGCACACTAACGTTAATACGTCATATCCTACATCCAGGGTTACCCCCTCACCCTCCCTTGAGCCTCTGTTTTTCCAGGGGTCAAACGGATCATTTCTGCCACCGTATTCATTTGTCTCCCTCTGTCTTCTCTGTACCGTAGAATCACCGAACCATGCCACTATTCAAGCATAATTCCCTCAAACCTCAAACTGGCTCAACTCTAAGGGCGTATTCTATCTGAGGCATTTCGGATCAAGTCGTAACCCTTTCCGTTCGGCCCTCAACCCCGACGAACCCGCCTCCGTTCTAGCATAGCCTCCCTCCGTAGATAACGCTGCAGCGAATCAACCGTCAGTGGATCAACAGAGCCAAGAGGCACCGTTCTCACTGTTTAGCGCCGTATTCTGATTGGTGATGCCTTCAGTTTATCTTCGGTCGGTTACCGCGGGCCCTGTTGATCTGGGAAAGGGAAACTGTATTTCTTCAGGCTGAATCTTGTTGTCTATACGACTCAACAAATTTCGGAACCCGTCAATTCCAAGCCCATCATCCTCATCTTCCACTTCATACTCACTGTTGGAGGTGTTGAACCGTTTGTTACTGTCTCCCATCTCAAGGGTCTAGGGGTCCAAGCCACCAACCCTCACCGATGTAGCATAGCATATCTCCAACCAAGAAAAACACTGCAACTGAACCACTCAAACATCTCGTCATCGACGCGGGAACGAGAACATCGTGAAAAGCCTCAAGTTTTCGACGTCAGAGGATTTACCCACTCACACTCACACTCACCAATGACAATGTCCTGCACAAAAATTCTTCCGTGTCTAGCGTGTCTTGTTGTATTGCATTGGGGGAGGGCTAGGAGGGTTAGTGTGAGTGGAGTTGGGACTGACGAAATCAGAACGGACTCGCAGGTTTGGTTCGTGATATTGATTGGTAGACATGTTTGGATGCAGTTCGCTTTGACTGCGGCTTATTCAGATGGAATCACCTTGACTGCATGCATGCATGCATGCAAACCTCGCTTCGGATGCCGTGACTTGCAACGACGATCTTTTGTTCTTGTTTCAAGAGATCGTCGCTTTGTAACCCAGACTCAGAAAATAAAACATGCTGTTCCCGACATGAGCCGAATTAACTCCCGTGCACAGTTAATATCGTGATAAGCCAACGTCAACATCAACATCACAGCACCTTGAGCATCTAGACTCAACACTCTCGCTTCAACCAACACACAACCCCCTAATCTCTATTTCCCCGCCCTCCATCTCACTCCTGCACTTCAGGTCTGGGGATTCCCCCGCGATAAAAAAGTATCGTTATAACCCCGATGTGATCAGTCTCTGCGTGATACATCTCATAAACATACCACCTTGTACACCCTCAGAGGAGCATTCCCCCCTCTTCCCCATATTCCCCCGCAAAACTCCACATGCTTGAACTCTCACCTGCTCGTCTCACCATTGACGCTCAAACGGGCCAATGTTCTTAAACGCAGCAGTCTCAATGCACCTGTACTCTAACGGTATCAATGCTCTCAAAACGTGGCAGTGCTCTTGATACTGTTTAATGGACCGATTTACGCAGACGCACCTATACTAAAGCAGTGACACTACCCAAAGCGGAAATATATACATCTGCCGGAGACACGGAACCTCGAGATAAAAGATACATAAACACTCATTTGACCGAGGTGCCTGGTTCCACGTGTCATTAATATAAATCCAACTGATAAGGTGTTGCGATTTGATATGTAAATGTGAGAAATCGCGCAGGTGCATGGTATACTTGTGCCGTCTTCTCGTGCCGTGTTTGACGTTGCAATGGAATCGACATCTGAGAATAACAAGGAAATCTCAAAAAGGCATGCAGATAATCATGATACACAGCGATCAATACTACATAGTACTCTTCATCATACTTACGAGTACTTTTTGCGTATCGACATGTACAGAGACATCATTCACCTCGTACGTCTCATGCACAACTTTCAAGATAGGTCCAGGAAACAGGCCGTCAAACTTATTCATGCTATCTTTAATCATTATCAACATCGTTCCACTCGCTACTCATTAACACTCAATCCTCCTTTTTAGTTACCATACTTCTTGAACGCTCCAATCAGTCCACCAGTAGAAGCATCATGTCCCTCCCCGTTGCCCGCCTCATCAAGCTCCTTGAGGATCTTCTTGGCCAAGACCTTGCCCAGCTCAACACCCCACTGGTCAAAGCTGTTGATGTCCCAAATAGCACCCTCGGTAAAGGTGAGGTGCTCGTAGTACACGATCAGGGCACCCAGCTCGGCGGGACCAATGGCGCCGCCGACAAGGATGGAGGTCGTGGGTCGGTTTCCAAGGAAGCGCTTGTGAGGAACAAGCTCCTCGGGAGTACCCTCGGCACGGACCTGATCGTCTGTCTTGCCGACCATGAGAGCCTCAGCCTGGGCGAAGTAGTTGGACGCAAGCATCTTCTGGTGGAGGTTGTCGCTGACAGGGTTGTGAGACTTGGCGGCGAGGATGAAGTCGGTGGGGATCAGCTTGGTGCCTTGGTGGACGAGCTGGAAGAAGGAGTGCTGAGCGTTTGTGCAGGGCTCGCCGAAGAGAATGGGGCCTAGAACGTTAGCTGGGTTTCATGCACGAGGTTATCCACTTACCAGTGGTGTACTTGGCAGATGATCCATCAGAGGTGATGGTCTTTCCGTTGGACTCCATGGAGAGCTGCTGGAGGTAGGCAGGGAATCGGTGGAGGTATTGGTCGAAGCTATAATTGTTAGTCTGCATACTCGCATGTCCTGACTGACTGACTTACGGAGCAACAAGGTGAGTCTGAGCCTGGAAAAAGTCGGAGTACCAGACACTCAAGAGACCACCGAGAAGAGGAATATTGTCCTTGAGAGGAGTCTCGCGGAAGTGCTTATCCATAGCATGAGCACCGCTAAGGAACTTGTGAAAGTTGTCAAAGCCAACGTAGAGAGCAATGCTCAGACCAATGGCACTCCAGACAGAGTACCGGCCACCAACCCAGCTCTCAAAGCCAAACATGTTCTTGCTGTCGATACCAAACTTGGTGACCTCCTCCTCGTTGGTGGAGAGAGCAACAAAGTGCTTGGCGATTTCGCCCTTGTTGTCGGTCTTTTGCAGGAACCACTTCTTGGCTGTGTTGGCGTTGGTGGTGGTCTCTGCGGTGGTGAAGGTCTTGGAGGCGATGAGGAAGAGGGTGGTCTCGGGGTCAGAGTTCTTGAGGGCCTCGGCGATGTGAGTTCCATCAATATTGGAGACGAAGTGAAGGGTCATGTCGTCAGCGCCGTAGTGCTTGAGAGCTTCGGTGACCATGACAGGGCCGCTGCAAGGTGTCAGTCTAGTGCAATTCGAGCAATTCGAGCGTCTTACAGATCAGAACCACCGATACCAATGTTGATGATGGTTGTGAGCTTCTTGCCAGTATATCCCTTCCACTCTCCACTTCGAACCTGCTCAGAAAACTCCTTCATATGCTCAAGAACCTCATTGACACCACCCTTTGTGGTCATGACATCAACACCATCAACCTTCATATCCCAACCGCCGACATTTCTCAGAGCAGTGTGGTACACAGCGCGACCCTCGGTGAAGTTGATCTTCTCACCAGCAAACATGGCATCGCGCTTCTTCTCAACGCCAGCCTGCTCGGCGAGCTTGACAAGGAGATCGAGGGTCTCATCTGTAAGGAAGTTCTTGGAGAAGTCGAAGAGGATCTCGGAGGAAACGCCGTCGGAGGTGAAGGTTCGGGTGAAGCGGTCGAATCGCTGGGGGTCGGAAGCGAATGCCTCCTTAAGGACGAAGGACTTGCCGACGCTGTCGCGATGGGCCTGGAGGTCAGACCAGGCGGGGAGAGTGTTTGCGGGGGCCATATTGATGTTGTGTAGAGATAGTTATGGGGAGATAAGGATGGAGGTGATGGAAAGAAGGGAAGAAATATCAGATCAGAAAAAGAGTGGGAGGGGAAATGAGGTTATGTCTCTGAATTGTCTTGGGTGCGTCTCATGGTGAGGTAGAGCTCCGTGGAGGGGGAGGGGAAGAGCAGAGAGCGGCATGGGCGGAGTGGGGGGACTCATCATCCCACTTCAATCATGATCAACAATTCTTTCTTGTTCTGTACATTTTGATATGTATTTTAATTGATACTATTATATCATGATGCCACTTTCTACTCCTGATTGCTATGATATGACATCTTTTTATCACTCATCTCGTCAATCTCTCTCAATCGTTGTATCTCTCTCACAAATGTCAGCTAACCCCTCCAATGACAGCATGACGCTACACCATGCTCTCCAAGCTAAAAACAAGAGCTCTTCATCTTCGACAGCTTATAACTTTAAGCCCCGCCTTACTTAACAATTGTTAACCAAATTTACAAATCATCAAGGTTGGCTGACTGAACTTTTCCAAATCTTTTCGTCATGTCTTCCTAATCATATTAGCCTCTCGTTACTTTTATCCTCCATGCGTCATAATCTCAGTGGAGGCTCTACAGTTACAGTCAAGGGGGCTCCGGTTATGCCGCGCACTCGCCGTGGTTCCTCCGGCTGAGACACCGAGGACAGCTTATTTATCGTGAGATGTCTTTGTCAATTGCCTGGTATATCCTAGCTGGAAATATATACAGCTTAAGATAGTGTCTCATTAATAGAAAAGGCTTTACTACAAACTGAATACAGCATACAGCACAGAGGATGTTCACTAGCAACGTAGTAACATTTCTCGATGTCCTCACCGAGCTGACTCTCACCTTTCCCCCAACCCCGGCAATCTCTCCGATCTCAGCCTCAATTAAAACTTTTCTACTTCATTCAGCCTATAGCCTAGACTCTTCAAGCATGGGCTGTCATGATATCCCTCATCCATCATAAAGACCCCCAACGTTTTCCGAAAAAGCCTCATGGAGCCCCAAAACAGCTCACCTCGGATATTGCACTTAGCCCCTGCTACGGCTCAAAAAATCACGTCTTTCTCAATAGCTCACTTGGCCGAGTGGTTAAGGCGGCAGACTTAAGCTCTCAACTGCTGAGGATTCTGCTACATTTAATGTGCGCAGGTTCGAACCCTGCAGTGAGCATTGCTTTTTGCTTTTTGCTGTCGCTAGCATATTCATTGTCTTGTTTTGTTGATGATTGTTGTTAGTTGGTGTTGTGGCAAATGTCGTTGGAGAGTCACACTCCAGAATAACGAACGTTGGCTAACGCCGTTAAAACTCGAATGTGAGATTGACTCAATTCTTGCTTTCGGGGGTTCAGTATAGGATACAATGGTCTCATCTCGTCAGTTGTGAATTCGAGTCCGTGTTGAGGTCAGAAGATATTAAGAAAGTGCAGTAATCAACAAAGCGTGAGGTCTCGTTGTCCATACTGGCCTTGCAAGCAATGATCGAAACAAGAAACATTGTCACGAATGAACAATGAACAGCAGTCCCCAATACATAGTCACGGAAAGACAATCTACATTGACAGAATGACATATCCACAGAACTAACGAGTGTATCAAACTCCAACACGCCAAAGCAAATAAAAGCTTCTTATCTACATTCATCCTCTAGGTTTCCACCTCCTAGGTTGTCCTTATCATGGCTTACACGTGTTCCCCTCCTCAGCCGGCTCATCGACAAGACTGATACCATGTCCGAGTCAGCCAGTCCTGCTCGCTGTCAACCCGTTGTCTCTCTTCCAAGCCCAGCCATTTATCGGTTATCTGTCAAACTGCCGACAAACGATGGATCCTTGACACTGCCGCCTGCATCTCCGAGTCCAGCGATCGGACGGTTGTAGCTGAATCCTTGGAATTGGTTCTGCATGGTTTGAGAGAGCATGGGGCCCTCGACGTAGGAATCTTGAGGGGCTTCGGATGTGAATTCGGGGTCAAAGTTGGCAGTGTCCAGAGCGTCGGCCTGCGAATGTCAGTAGGGTTCAATCTCAATTCGAACGAGGGGGTACATACCACACTGGGCTTGAATGTAGGCTCGTACTTGCGCTGTAGAAGCTTCCTCCAGTCAATAGCATGGAAGAAGGGATGCGCCTTGATCTCAGCTGATCCATTGGCACCAAGTCGCTCCTCAGGGTTGCGGTTCAAAAGCTTGGTAAGGAGATCCTTGGCAGCTGGGGGAACCACATCAGAGAAGTGAAGAGGCTCTGATAGAATCTTGCGGTACATCTCGTTGGTATTCTCGTCGTAGAAAGGTGGCAGACCTGTCAACATCTCATACAGCAAGACACCAAGAGTCCACCAGTCGACTGTCTTGTTATAACCTTGGCCCATCAACAGCTCGGGAGCGAGGTACTCGGGTGTGCCACAGAATGTGTTGGTGCGGTCCTCATCCTTCATATCAAGCTTGCAGAGACCAAAATCACAAAGAGCGATATGGCCTTGGTAATCCAGAAGGATGTTCTCAGGCTTGAGATCTCTGTAAATGACGCTGAAGCCGTGCAGACATTCCAAGGCGCACAGGAGCTCAGCAGTGTAAAAGCGGGATCGGTTGACGTCAAATCGGTGCTCCTTTTGCAGGTGGTGGAATAGCTCGCCTCCATTGACAAAGGCGAGAACAAAGTAAAGCTTCTCTGGTGACTGGAAACTGAACTTGAGAGGTACGATAAAAGGGTTGTTGATCTGTGCCAGCACAGATCGCTCGGCGAGTGTATGGGCGACTTCGGATCGCGAGATGATGTGCGCCTTTCGGATGGTCTTGAGAGCGTAGATTCGGTTTGTGTCCTTCTTGCGTACCTGCATGACCTTGCCGAAACTGCCCTTGCCGACAACCTTGAGTAGTTCAAAATCTTCAATCTTGAGCTTACCTGCTCGAGTCTCGACATACTCGACACCAACCTTGATACTACCAGTTCCATATTGCACGTCGACCCACTCGGCACCTTGGTGGCCATTGCGCGCTGCGTGCTCAGCAGCAGCCTTCTCGCGGTCCTTCTTGCTGGCCTTGGGGTCCTCCACGTATTGCTGTCTCTCTTCAAATCGGGGATTGATGCGGACAACACCGAGGAAAATATCCTGGCTTCGTCCAGATCCGGGTGGCGCATTCGGGTTGCGCATGTACAGGTGGATGACGAGCTCTGTCACTCTTGACACGTCGAACTTGTACTGGGTGTTTCCACCGGCCCATAGAGGGTTCTCAGGTTTTCCATCGACCGAGTTGACAAAGACCTGGACCTTGTCGAAATCGAGGAGGGCGTATGGCATGTACTTTCCGGAAATTCGACCGTGGTTGGTGGGGATGCCGTTGAAGCCGCCAGCGGAAGAGTGTGGTCGGGTACTGCCGATAACAAATGATCCGGCGACACGTTGTGAAGATCCTGGTCGAACAGAGCCAGACATTCCAAGGGCGTTGGACGAAGACATCGATCCTTGGTGTGACGAGGCAAAAGCACTTCGATGCTGTTCAGGAAGAGAAAATCCTCGACCCTCGTGGAGGGTGACAACGAGAATACCGGGCTTTGGGGGCTTAACAACAGGGGCCTGTGTCATGGCCTCGGACGCAGCTGTTCAAGTCAGATACTGACGGTACTCCAGTCCAATTTGCTCACCTATGGCATTTTCCGTTGTAGGCGTAACAGCACCGCTAGCCTGGCCATCCTTTTCCTTTTCGGTGATGGTTGAAGTAGAGGGAGATCGAGAGAAGGGGCTCAAGGATTGACCCAGATGGGTTTCCTTTAACTCTGATGGACGTTAGTGATGCGACAGATATCGGACATGTAGACCTACTCTTGGTAAGCTTCCAAGACATTGTTGTTGATGTCAACGAGGTATTTGATGGTTGGGGTCAAGGATCGGCAGCCAACAAGTGTTGCAGGATCGAAGGGTCAAGCAACGAGTGTTCACTGCGCGCTGACAAACTCCTGATCAAGCAGGAGGCTGATGGCGTGGCAGAGTGTTCAACAAATGGATGATTTGTAACCCCGCATGCGTGGAAGCGTAAACCGGCCGCTGTTTAGTTGTATGAAGGATCGCAAGTCGACGAGACGAAAAGGAGACTGTGCGCCGACTGGTTGGAAGGGGAAGGAGGTTCAAATTGAACAAAAGATGGCAGAGGTTGAATATGAGGAGGAGGCGTAGCACAAGAGCCCGAGACAAGACCAGCCGAGATATGAATGAGGTGGATACGGGGGATGGATGGGATTGCCATGACATCCAAGGCCCATTGGGCGACAGCAGAAAAGGTGGATCTTCCCGTGGGCAGCCCGCACTGTGGGCTAGGGTCGATGGTATTGCTGTTCTGGTGCTGGAAACACAGTGTCTCAGTCTGCGACACAGGAGCTCAGACTGTGGAGATGGTCTGGAGTAATCCCGTAAGGTCGATTTTAATAAGCCACAGCCACGGGCTCTAGCTTTGTTGATCAGCTAGAGAATGAGCCTAGAGCGAGGTCCAATCCATAACATAAGGGGTAAATGAGAAGGAGAAGCGAGACTAGTTCATAAACAATGCCATTAATGCGCAAGCAGCCAGTAGCCAGAGAGGGGCAATTGGTGTACATACAGTGTCTACAGTGTTGATATTGAGGTGAAGCAACCAACTTGTTGTACAGCCACACTTTTCATCATGTACGAAGACGGCGCGTGTCGAGATATCTTGACTGAGCTGTGGAGGGTCTATAAACGGAATCCGAATATTTTGGTCAATTCTAAATATGGGTAAATCTGTCCAAGGTTGTCAATCTTATCTTCACATGGTTAATGTATATGGCCCGGTGTGCAAGTGTGCTGTAAACGATGGAAAAGCGGCACAACAACTGACATCACTCAACCAACTCGAACAACCGAATTATGGTAATCAATCAAAGAGAAAAACCACGAAAAGCAAACATTTAGAATCAACTCAATTAATCTTTCAAGCACCAACCCCCAAGACCATCATATCTCTCTCATCCAGTTCTGTAAACTTTCTCAACTACCTTACCCTACAACCCCCTTTTCTGGAGTATCCCTGATAAGAAGGGATAAGGAGGTGGAGCCTGACACTTCAGGCCAACACCACATCCATTGCCAGCCTGTCAAGAGCCGCAGGACACATTTCGGGGAGCTCCAAATCAATATACACAAGCTCAAGCTTTGTCAATTCAAACATCACGATTGATGATTAGCGGTTGACCCTTTGTTTTTTTCTTACTTCTCCCCCAACCTCTGTGCACTTGCGACCACTGTCATCCCGCATGGTAGCCTCCTTCAGGGATTCTTAACTTCGACCCCACTACCTCGATATCACCGCCCTTGCTGGACAGCTTGCAACTTCAACTGCGCAACGCGACAGCGACGACACACGACAAGATGAAGTTAGACGTCAAGGTCAGTCTGGGGATATGTTGAGGGCGCTTGGTGATTAGCGTAGTGCTATTCACGGCGAACGCACTCGATATCTGTGGCGGCAGCTTTACTTGTGCGATCTGAGCTGACACGTTTCGCAATCCAGCGCCAGCTCTACGCTCGCAGTGAGCGAGTCAAGGGCATTGACTTTCATCCTCACGAGCCATGGATCCTCACAACCCTCTACAGCGGTATGTCGACCTCGGCAGCTCGAGATCCAATGCTGACAGTATAGGCCACGTCTACATCTGGTCCCACGAAACCCAACAGATCGTCAAGACCTTTGAGCTCACCGATGTCCCCGTTCGCGCCGGTCGATTCATCGCCAGGAAAAACTGGATTGTCTGCGGTTCCGATGATTTCCAACTACGAGTCTACAATTACAACACCTCCGAGAAGATCACCACCTTTGAGGCGCACCCCGACTACATTCGAGCTATCGCTGTTCACCCCACACAGCCGTTCGTCTTGACTGCCTCCGATGACATGACCATCAAGCTTTGGGATTGGGAGAAGGGTTGGAAGTGTGTGCAGGTCTTTGAGGGACATGGTCACTATGTCATGGGTTTGGCCATCAACCCCAAGGATACAAACACCTTTGCTTCGGCTTGTCTTGATCGAACTGTCAAGATCTGGAGTCTTGGATCTTCTACTCCCAACTTCACCCTCGAGGCACATGAGACCAAGGGTGTCAACCACGTCGACTACTACCCTCACTCCGACAAGCCCTACCTCCTCACCACATCTGACGACCGAACTGTCAAGATTTGGGATTACACTACAAAGTCCCTGATCGCCACCCTTGAAGGTCACACCAACAACGTTTCGTTTGCCTGCTATCACCCCGAATTGCCTGTCATCATCTCCGGTTCCGAGGACGGTACGATAAGAATATGGCACGCCAACACCTACCGATTCGAGCAATCCCTCAACTACAGTCTAGAGCGAGCTTGGTGTGTCTCGTATCAAAAGGGCAAGCAGGGTGTTGCTGTTGGTTTCGATGATGGTGCTGTTGTTGTCAAGCTTGGTCGCGAGGAGCCTGCTGTTTCCATGGATGCGTCTGGCAAGCTCATCTGGGCCCGACACAACGAGGTTGTCTCTTCGATCATCAAGGGAGGAGGTACGTACACATGCACTGTACCAGTACTGGATTAAGCTAACGAGACAGATGCCTCTATTAAGGACAACGAGCCAATCTCCCTCCCCACCAAGGATCTAGGTACCTGCGAAGTCTACCCCCAAACGCTTATCCACTCCCCCAACGGTCGATTCGTCGCTGTCTGCGGTGATGGCGAATACATCATCTACACTGCCCTCGCCTGGCGAAACAAGGCCTTCGGTTCAGCACTCGACTTTGCCTGGGCCTCCAAGGACAACAGCAATGACTTTGCTATCCGAGAGTCCGCCATGAGTGTCAAGATCTTCAAGAACTTTGTCGAGAAGAGCGGCGGTCTCGACGTTGGTTTCCAGGCCGAGAGACTCCACGGTGGCGTTCTTCTCGGTGTCACAGGACAAGGTGGCGTCTCCTTCTTTGACTGGGCTACTGGTGGTCTCGTTCGAAGAATTGAGGTTGAGCCTAAACAGGTCTACTGGTCTGATAGCGGCGAGTTGGTGACAATTGCTTGTGAGGATACCTTTTACGTTCTGCGATTCTCTCGCGAGAACTATGTTGAGGCTGTCCAGTCTGGAGATGTTGAGGAGGATGGTGTCGAGGCCGCTTTTGAGGTCATCACTGACATTAGCGAGTCGTATGTCCCTCCTTCCCCTTTAATCTGCCATGCTAATGATATAGTGTCCGAACTGGCGAATGGATCGGCGACTGCTTCATCTACACCAACAGCACCAACCGACTCGACTACCTTGTCGGCGACCAGACCTACACAGTCTCCCACTTCGACAAGCCCCAGTACATCCTGGGCTACATCCAGCGCGATTCTCGAATTTACCTTGCCGACAAGGATGTCAACGTCACTTCCTTCGGTCTGTCTCTTCCCGTTCTCGAGTACCAGACTCTTGTCCTCCGAGAGGATATGGAGACAGCCGCCGAGCTGCTACCAACAATTCCCCACGACCAACTCAACAAGATTGCGCGCTTCTTGGAAGGTCAAGGCCATAAGGAGCTTGCCTTGGAGGTTGCGACAGATCCTGAGCACAAGTTTGAGCTTGCCTTGGCATTGAATGAGCTTGCTATCGCTTTGGAGCTTGCTCGGGAGGCTGATGCCGATCACAAGTGGAAGACTGTTGGCGACGCTGCTCTGTCAGCCTGGGATGTCACCCTTGCTGCTGAGTGCTTCACCCACGCCAAGGATCTTGGATCTCTCTTGCTTCTCCACTCATCAACAGGCGACCGCGATGGCCTTGCTGCTCTCGCCGCTCAAGCACAAGAAGCCGGCTCTCACAACGTCGCCTTCTCATGCCAATGGCTCCTCGGCAACATCGAAGCCTGCACAAAGATCCTCTCCGAGACAGGCCGTCTCGCCGAAGCCGCCCTCTTCTCTCAGACCTACCAGCCTAGCCTGACTGTACCAGTAGTACATGAGTGGAAGGAGAACTTGGAGAAGAACAAGAAGGCCAGGGTAGCCAAGCTGATCGGCGTGCCTGGTGAGGACGACGAGCTCTTCCCTGAGTGGGATGAGTGGCTCAAGCTTGAGAAGGAGGGCGGCGTGAAAGTGGCGGAGCCCGTTAATGGACAAAAGGCTGAGAGCGAGCCGGAAGCCGAGGAGGAGGAGGAGAGTGAGGAGGGCGAGGAATGAGTGTGATATGTGCTTTTTATGCTTAGATGGCAGGTGTAGAAAAGGATTGGTCATTTCGTCAGGGTTGCTATGGCATCAATGAGTATAATGAAAAGAAACATGGCAGTTATTTGTGATGTGTGATGGAGTCGTGATGTTACTGATGTGAGGTCTTGCGGCATTGATGGCATGGCTGTATTGGTAGACGGGGGTTCAGGTGCATTTGTGAAGTGGCTTTATTGAAGGCAAGCCTCAAGTGAGGCCGAAATGCTGTCCAGCGCAGTGATCAATCATGTCTTCAGGGTCTGGTCTGTATCGACGTCGTAGGAGCTGAAGATGAGGCTGAGCGATCTCAAAAAGGATACCGTGCCGTAGACTTGCAGCTTCGGTCACTTCGTGTAAGTCAACCGACACCCGCCAACTCCAAAGAATAAATGATCTTGCGATCTTTTTAGTTACTACCCATCACCAAACACACCAATCTCAGCAATATCACTAAAATAATCCACCAACAAAGAACGATAACTGGCTGCTCACTCCCACCACCTCTCCATCCCACCCTAGTATTGCCATCCCTTGGAACTCCCCCCAGGACATCCAGGAGTCCCGTACACACCGCCAACAATCCAAAGAATCATATCAATAAACGCCCAGACTCCCACTCCACCGAGGGTGAGGAGCTTGAACACGGCGAGAGGCCAGTGATGAGCGTAGAACTGGTCGACACCGAGACTTCCAAAGAGGAGGGAGAGAATCATGGCGGTGCGTTCTTGGCGGTAGCATTTCTCTGTGAGGGGACGTTCGTCGAAACCGCCCCAGCTTCGGGTTTGGAGGGAGGGTTGTTGTTCTGATGATGTTAGTGAGTGACGATGGGAGAGGAGGTGGAGAGGTAGAGGGACAGAGGGGCAAGAAGAGGAGACAGACCATCGTGGAAGTAGAGAAGAGCGCTGCCGATTAAGATGATGAAGATATAGCCTAGCACGATAGTCTTCCACTTGCAAGTTACAAAGTAGATGCCGTTGGTGAGCCCGCGGCCCAACTTGTCGGCGATGGTGAGTTTTGCGTCCATGGTTAAAGTTGTAAGTTTAGATATTCTGGTTGAGCAGAGACGGGGGCAATATGGTATTTCTGAATGACGAAAGAGGCAGATCAAGCGGTCTGTGAAGTATGAAGAAAGGGGCTTTTCTATGTGACGGGCTGTCATTTCCTTTATTGAGACGTTTGGTAGGAGCTGATGGTGCCTTGGCGTTGAGGGCAGCAACATGTTAGTGAATGTGATAGAATGCAAAGGCTTTGCTGTTTGTTTGTTAGTACATACGTTGTTTGACACAAATTGAGTGTCTGTGAGTCAGTATAGTCAAACAAAGAATGCAAATCATGAAAATAAGCTTGGACTGTAGTGAGACCAAACCATGGATGTGGCGTTACACTCAAACGGTTGGATGATGGGCAAACACTAGATGAGATGTCATGACTACATTCACGCATGTTTGACGATGCTCACGATTACATTTAGATGAGATCTATGAAAGAGACATGTCTTGTATTAAAAGCAGATAAACTTAAATCTCATAGATAGCCAACAACTTCCCCTCATCGAAGGCCTCTTACAGAGCAGCGACGACAACAGCAGCAACAGCAGCAGCAGCGTAGATGAAACCACCCTCACGAGCAGCACCGTTCGTCTCAGCAGCAGCAGCAGAAGAGGTAGGAGTAGAAGCCTCGCTCTCAGCAGAAGTCTCCTCACCCGCAGCAGCAGTAGTCTTGTCCCCAGAGGCGGCGGTCGTCTTCTCAGGCTTCTCAGCAGTGGTAGTAGCGCTCTCAGCACCACCCTTTCCACCGAGGGCAGCAGTAGCGCAGACAGGAACGGCGGTGGCGTACTGGCTCAGCTCAGGGCACTCGGACAGCGCAGACTTGATCTCGTCCTCGTTCTTGCTGTACCAGCTGAGGATCTGGGAGCTGTAGCTGGCGTAGTCCTTGGAGAGGGAGGCGGGAGTGCTGAAGGAGCAGGGGTCCGTCTGGGGGTTTTCAGTGATGTCGGAGACGATGGCCGGGGGAGGCGTGGGGAGGGTCTTGTAGACGTCGAGGATGGCGGTTTGGCACTCTTCTGTGATGCCGCCGACGGCTGGGGCTGTTGCGCGGGGAGCGAGGAGATCGCGCTTCATGAGGGGGTGGGCCATGAAGTTGGCGCTCACGGCGGTGGCGAGGAGGGATGTGAGGATGATGGACTGCATTTTGAGATGAGGTATCTGAACTTGAGATACTAAATATAGACTTGATATAGAGAGAGTGGTGGTGATGGGAGACAGCAGAACCAGAGGATCAAGCCATCCTTTAATAGTTTATATTCCCTCTAGCACTACAACTAGTCTCACTTCATTTCCACCCACCGCCCGAAGGATTCACCATGTCCTGAGTATTCTTTCCTCCCCTAGCATGTCTCGCCAGTGTGATATTAGTTATGGCCCCCTGTGCCGTGATCCAGTCACGAATCAGCCCTACAGCACACCCAGGGCTGTCAGGGGTAGCAAGATGCCTTTGGCGTTCAATCAAAAGCCTGAGCTGAAAGGATAGCGTATAAATTGACCAATCAGATCTACTCAAGTCTGGGGCTGAAGGCTGGCGTGCGTTTTGGTGCGGAGCGTGTTGGAGTCTGAGCGTCGATTGTCGTGGAATGTAGTATTCGTATTGAGTGTAGAGATGCTGTATTGGGCTAGCGAGACTGAGGAGAGCTGGAATATCTAAGGGATAGAAAAGACAGGAAAGAGTATGCCTTGTCAGGTGGTGAATGTCAACAAGCTTCCTTCAAATTAAGCATCGCGCTCGTGGCTTACATGGCTTGCCCCTGAAATTAACACGACTAAATTAATCACGACGCTCTAAACATTAGCCAAGAATCGGCATAATTCACTCATTCCGAGCATTTGCTGTCAGTACCGTACGTAGATCAATGGAGATCAGGGGTTTACTCGGGAATAATATTACATCCTCCTCCACTCACAAGTCTAGTACTCTGTATGGAGTTCATACCCAATTAATTACACACTAGAACGTCAATTGCACGTCCCAAAATCACTCTGACAGCCCGTCCCACAATGATCACTCGTACTCCCACACCATCCCGCCCTCGAACAGCATCCCCATCCACTCTCCGTACACCTCGCGCCCCCATGCGCAGCTCCACATCTCCCCGGCGCCGCAGGCTCAGGCGTGTCACTACACGTCCCAAACACAGGCTGACATCCTCTCCCGCAGTGATCGCTCGTCCCGCCGCACCATCCGTTCTGCGAACAGCACGTCTCGCCGTTGGGCTCCCCGCGACACGTTGCGCCGCCGTGTCGTGAGCCGCAGCGGCCGTTTGTCGTGGCGGGGAATGTCGGTGATGATGAGGATGTTGATGTCGGCGAGGGTGAAGACGAAACGGTGCGGTACCAGTTTGAGGGGGCGTCTTGGAGACATTGGCCTACTGTTACGGCGGTGAAGTTGTTGCGCCGGATGGAGCGGAGCATGTATTCTGTTAGGTTGTAGACGCTCTGATACACGGGATCGTGCTCGATGTGAAGCCATTTGTTGGTAGCTGGACTTTTACCCTCGACAGTGTTGTCCCAGATTTGCTTGGATGTGCTGATCATGTTTGGACTATCGTGTAGATACCCCTCTGTATCCAGGTTGAAGTATGTAATATGATACCCGAGCTCATTCAGCCATGCATCTGTAGTGGTATTACTGGCAGAATACGGAGGACGCATGTAGGTTGGGAAGTAACCGAGAATATCAGTAAAGGCAATCTCGTTGTAAATCATCTGGTTCCAGAATTTAGAGCGGCTCAACGTTGTGAGACGTTGATGGGACCATGTGTGACTGGCAATCTGATGGCCGTCTCGAACCATGCGCCGAATGAGACCTGGCCATGGTGTATCGGGGTCATTAATAGCGCCCTTTCCAAGGTTGCGACCGGTGATGTAGAATGTCGCTTTAGCATTGTATCGCTGCAATTGTTAGAGAGATAAGAAGAAGTGACTGGATAACGTACCTGGAGGAGATCGAGAAGGTCTTGGGTGTAAGTATACGGCCCGTCATCATACGTCAACGCAATGTCTCCGTTGCGGTTACACCGATAAATAGCTTGACCATACGGAATACTTCCAACTTTCGGACGAGCTACATTCGTTGTATCAGGGCCACTTGGACGAACATTTGCATCGCAGCCAGGACCATACTCGATCTGACACGAAGGGGCAGAGCAGTAAAGATAACCAGTTCCGCACCATCTTCAAACATCAGTACGTGGTTAAAAGGGGAGCGAGTGACTTACCCAGCGCTGGAACAGCATTCATTTGGTCCGCAGACTGTTCCGAAACCAGTACCACATCGTCCAGCCTGTCGTCTGTCAAGAGCACGACTGAAGAGCGAGGGCCATGGGGATGCAACGGCGAAACTTGCCAGAAAGGCGACGAGGAGAGTGAATGACTTCATGATGAGGGTTCAAACGAATGACTGTAACGAACGGATGCCTTCTGGCCACTTGATGATCCAACATTGAACGACAAAGGCATATCTTATATACCCATTTTACCTGCATGATGCTCAACAGAATGTCTTCTCGAGGTCTCAGTGCAGCAAAGTTGAGGCGTAACCCATTTTGACTTTTGGTGTAGCACAGCATGAAACACCACCCCTCACAGATTAAGATCGGCTGACGAGACCAATATATTCCCAGATATTTTTGAGGCCCGTCAATATCGTAAGCCACCGAGAAAGGATCATCCTTGAAAAAAACCTTTAAATAACTACAGTTTGGGTGGTGACAGTGGGGAATCTCGTACTCTTAGATGAGAACCTTATCAACACGTGTCACAATGGCTTACGAACCACATGCTGTGCGAGAAACGGTATCTTCGGAGGTTTTTTGGGTATGCAGAGAATATGAGAGGCCCATTGATGCGACCGCTGGGGGAGAGAATGGATTGGCTAAGAGGAGTTGGGCGAAGGGACGGGATATCTTGATGACATGTAGACGATAATGATGGACGGGAAGATATGCTCCGAGAGCGATGGATGGGATGGGATGAATGGGTGTAGACGGGGTGTTTTCGTGGGTTGGACAGAGCTAATGAGGGGATAAGCTTGTTCCTTGCAGTGTGATGAGATGAGGTGTCTTGCAGCGGGACGACATTCTTGGGAGGGATGATTGGTGATTGATGAGGAGATGCAGGTACGTGTTGGATATCACATAATCTATTCGGTTCTTGGCTCTTTTTCAGCTGAGGATTAGTCTGTTTCTGTTTCTGTCGAACGCAGCTTCGGCCGCTCCGATCTGGAGATTAGAAGAACCTGGCTTGTACACAGAGCCGATGATGACTGGGCTTCGAGATGGACGTGGTCTTCGGGCGGGTCTTATGTGCATAACAATTGACAAATTCATGCAATAATACCCAGACCGACCTCAATTGGGCCTACAAACGCTGTGCCAAGACAATTGACCTCACAGAGCATCAAATAAACTTCAACTGTCGAACAATTCACGACATGCTCAGAAGACCAGAAATTAAACAAATAGCCCTAGGCTAGATCAATTACCATATTGCGACATTACATACAACTTTTAAATACTTTTGACTTTTCTAAGCAGATGCGGAAGAGCGCTCAGCAGCCGCACCAGGCTTCTCATCCTCAACCAAGTTCTGCTGATCGGTGAGCTTGGGGTTACGCAAGCACAGCGAGAACGCGATAAGAGGAACACAAAGACAGATACCAGTGATGGTAAGCAGGCGCTGGACATGCTTGTACGCATCAATCATGGCATTGCGCTCGTCAGAACCAACTGGGAAGTCCAGAATGGCAGACAGAGGTTGAGAGTAGGCGTACACTGCGAGTGTCTCGTTTCCGAAGCTGGAGAAGCTCTGGGCAAGTCGCACAGGGAGAACCTGGGTCCAGATGGCACCGGAGACGGCATTTCCAAACGCCGAGCCGACCTGGTACAGCGCGAGGTACAGACCCGTCATGACGGCGAGTCGCTCGTGGGTAACGTAGGCTTGGAGCGAGGCCTGCGCGGGGTACGGGAACATACCACCCGCGATACCGAGGAGGATCTGCGCGCCAATGACGCCGGATTTGTTGTCGGAGCTGGGGTCGCCGCGGTATCGGATGAGAAGACCGAATGCGACGAGGAAGAGACATGTTCCTGATACGATGAAGATCTTGAAGCGGCGCACCTTGTACACGATAAGACCGAGAATTGTGCCGGTGATGACACTCGCGAAGGAGTAGAGTGATTGAACCCGTGTAGCGGCCTTGATGCTGAAGTTGAAGGAGACCTGGAGAACGGTGTAGAGATAATCGCCCTGCATTGTCCAAGCAAAGTTGAGCATGCATGCGATTCCCATGGGAGCCCAGACGGAGCGGTCCCTCATGTGGTGGAAGGGAACCAGGGGGTGAGGAGCACGGAGTTCCCAGACGACGAAGACGGGAATGCAGACGAAGCCGATGACGAGGGGGGCTACGACCTGAGGGTCTGACCACTTGCTCTCGAAACCTCCTGCGATGGTGAGGGGCACGAGGAGCAGGGCGAACACGGCGATGAGGAGGATTACGCCGATGATGTCGAGAAGCCAAAAGAGCTCGACGGTCAGTTTGTTGAAGCCGAGCTGCTGGAATGAAGAGCGGTAGCCGACGAGGTGACCCGCCTTCTTGGCGCGATGGCCAACAACGAGAAGACTGATGATGAGAGGGAGGGCGCAGACGGGGTAGATGATGCACCACATGCCGATTCCCCATCGCCAAGTTGTGGCTCCAAGGACAGCTTCTGTGACATCGCCGCTGACCCAGGTGTTGATGATGAACGGCAGAGCGGGGATGTAACTAAAGAACAGACGCGATCGCACAGACGTGATATCTCCAATGATGACTTCCACAAGCAAAAGAATCATAGTATATCCAATCTGGTAAATAACCGCACCAGCAGAGTACGTATCCAGATTCTGCGCCGCGGCCTCAATGACCGTTCCAATGGTATAAAAGAACACAGAGATGCAGATAAGTTCCACACGACCAAACACATCAGCGATCTTTCCCGCAGTGGGCTGCGCAGCTGCTGCGATGACGGCGCGGAGGGTATTAACGGAGGACTGGAGGGAGTGCTCCTGGAAGCTGTTGAGCGCAGAGGGCTGGTAGGCGTAGCGCACGGTGCCGTCGAGACCGTAGGCGTAGGCGATGAGGAAGACGCCGAAGAAGATGAAGAAGCGGTCGGCGAGGGTGATCACTTCGGACATGGCCTTGATGCGCTGGACACCGGGGGATGTGATGTCCCGGACAGCGTCGGCGGCTGAAGGGGGGACTTCATGGCCGCGGTCGTTGTCGGGGGATTTCTCTGGGGAGGACATGATGGATAATTCTGAACCTCAAGAGGAGGAGTTGATGCGGGTTCATGCAAACAGAGGGCAGAGAGAGAGAGAGAGAGCATGGTGGAGGAGTTGAGGGGGAGGATGGAAGGCTTATAGGATGGGAGGGTAGATCCACTCGAGATCGATTAGATAACTTTAACGTGCCGAGTGAAGAACTTTTCGGAGGATCTGATAGGGAGTGGAGGGGGGCGTCATGCGAGTTTGGGAGCCCACTGATGCGCTATATTAGTGTCGTCCGTAGCGTGCAGCGACGGGGAATTTTGGCGATGATGATGGTGGCGGATGGTGTTCTACTGGCACTCAATTATACTTACTATCCTACTACCAGTCTTACTATACTCGAAGCCATCGTGGCTTATAACCCGTGAAGTAACTTTCTGATCTTCAACACAATAAACTTTCGTATAAACACAGAGTTCCAATGATTAGCGACTCTCTTCACTCTTGGCGTTAGTCAGTCAAGTCAGCCGAGGGCAACGCAACCCACTGATCCACAGACTTATTTCCCTTCTGTCAAATCCCACGACAAGGATGTTTTTAAACAGCTGCCTGCGGTTTCGCCGATGCAATCCCCCAAAAGGAAGGGATCGTCATCCCCCTCGGCGCTGTCCGCAAAAATGCAACGTTCCACAAAATCAATCCTCTGGTTAGAAAAAATCTGATAGTGCAGCCCGGATGACGCGGATATAAAACTGCTTTGGGTTAAGGGACTGATTGATAACATGCCACTGTCTCTTGGCTGGCAATTCGAGGGTCCAATGGTGAGAGGTTCAGCGTAATTCCCACTTCCTAAGCTTCTTGGTTGACGGATGAGTTCCTCTTTGGGGTGCCATTCCACATCGTCGGGTCCCGAAGTTTCTTGGCGGATATAAAATTTTTGATGGGATATCCACTGGGCATGGTCTAGAAGGGACGGGGCATCGGATATTAGACACGCGACTTTGTGTCAAAGGGCCGCGGGATGAGGTAAATCGCCGGCCGAGGATATGTTGGCCAAGACGTTCGTGGGGTGAAGAGATGATGTGAATGTGTCAGTGAGCGTGGGTTCGATCTGATAACGTCTCATTGTGATTGTCGTAGACATTGAGTGTGCATCAACCCACTTGGTCATCGATCTCAGCTGCATCACATCCACATCCACTAGCTACAGGTACAGTTCTGATCCTTCGATTTGTTGTTCTTGCGGCATCGGACGATGGCGGTTCCTCGGTTGAACTAAGCTTGGACATTGGGTAATACGTTTCTTGGCATGGCATTGAGTTTTTTCCACTCAAGCCACTAGACACGGTCATCAGGTAGAGCATTCCAGTGCTGTCTTAGCGTCGGGCCATTGTCTAATCTTATCTGATCCATCCATCACGTTCGCCGATCGGTAGAGAGTTTATGCGGCGCGTCTTGGCCCAAGAGCTATTGGCTTGGGCTCAATATTTGGCAGAAGATCCTGTTTAGCTTGCCACAAGCCGCTTGGCCGAAGAAATCTGTCTCTTAGTAAACAACGAGGCCGTCGTGGTTTTCAGTTGTGGGCAATCGTTCCTGTTCGATGCTATGTTGCTGTATCGAGGTGAATGGGTGAGAAGTTTGTCTTGTTTGGCACGGTGCTGTTTTCTGACTTGCGAATCAATACAACGTAGTCAAGAAGACCAAAGTATATTGGGTCTGACTTGATAGACCATCTGAAATCATAGGATATGCCACAAGTTTGAGATGCAATCAAGAATAGCCATCATCATCCGAGAAATCCACGGAACAATGATGATCAACAATCCATCAACAGATCTTCTCCCAATCACTCCTCTCAACTAATGTGCTGTTTTCTTTTGCCTTTTCCTGTGAGTTGGCAAATTCTAACTCGATTGTCTTTGAGATTTCATGTGATTTCACTTTGTGACGTTTGATTCCTCTATGAAAAACTTCATGTCAAGCTTGAAAACAAGCCAAGCCTCTGCCTAGACCGCATTTCATTTGTGCCTTTTACGAGCCTCAGGTTAAGGCGTAATAAATCAAAGGAGAGTGTCTGGTCGGCATAAAATACACTGATCGAATTGTCGATAACAATAGAAATCATTAATCGTCATCCAACTGACAAGCTTGTTTGAGATGGAGCTTTCAGATCGCTCAACAACATCTGAAGCATGCATCATATTGCTTCTCAAAAATGAAAGCGATTAGGCAGAAACAACATGAAACTTTCGATCTACCTCTTGCTTCCCTGCTTCCCTGCTTCCTCTATGATTCCTCCTGATTTCGCCGTGTTTGATAGATTTGTGCTTGCACCCCTTTACCATAACGTAGCATAATCCTCCTGTCAAGCAGAAAACAATCTGAGAAGTTTCAACCTGGTGTGCAACCAAGAATAACTATATAAAGTCTCATTCGCAAGGTAGACTTGATCATCCTTCGTCAACCTCACCAACTGCAAGTCAATCTCACCAGTTGTTGATCAGTCTTACTCCGATGGCGTCCTCCAGTACAGGAGTAGGTTCCTCCGCCTCTCTATCAACCCCTTGACAAGGATAAACGGGAGATACGTCTTCTTGAGATCCTTCCCAACACCCCTGACGGCAAAGTCAATTGCAAACTCCACACCGTACTCCTTACACCTGATCTTTACTACACCTGCATCTCTTACGTCTGGGGTGACCCGAACGTCACGGCAGATATCGTCGTTGATGGTGTTACTCGACGAGTGACGGTCAATCTTGCTACTGCACTTCGACATCTGAAGCAACACTGGATTGATATTGAACGAAAGTCAGATCCTGAACTCGACACTTCCAAGTTCCGCTTGTGGGCCGATGCACTCTGTATCAACCAAAAGGATCTTACCGAAAGACTACACCAAGTTGGCATGATGCCGGATATCTACTCCTCGGCAGCAATGGTTCTGGCCTGGATTACTTCAAACGGCAAGGTTGTCCAAAAGCGTTCAAGGCTTTCGAAAAGATAGTTCAGATCGCCGAAGAAAACGGAGACAGAGAGTTGGGATAGCGCATTACCTTCTAAGTTTACAAGTCTTACAGAAATGGAACTGTTCATGATTTGCGGAAGCCTACCCCACTGGAATCTTAGCGAGTTATCATGGCTCTGTCCAAAGGTCTCTACTGGTGTTGATTTAAGAAACCCCGACAAACTCCATGACGGACCTTATGGGGCCGTATATAAATTCTGTAAACTCAATTTTTGGAACAGAGTGTGGATTTATCAGGAGGTCATTCTCGCGAAGAGGCTGTACTTTGTGTCCCGAACTCGCTGCCTAGAGCATTCGTCATGTCTCGTGGCATTGGAAGGACTATTGGCCTATACGCGACTCTTGAAAGAAGATAACCGAGAGTCGAAGCAGCAGGACAATATCAATATGTTGCAGGCCGTGTTATGCAAGATCTGGGATCTCTCAACGGCGCGCTTTGTTTTTCGAGGCATCCTCGGTGGCGATAAAGACCCCGGACCATTGTCTGTGGCATCTGGACTTGTACCTCTCTTCAGGTTCCGAGGTCTCCAATAAGTTGGATTATATCTATGGTCTCTTGAGTGTGACAAAATCGCCAATCACCCCTGACTATACCAAGAGCATTCGAGAGGTAACCCTGGAGTTCATGGCGTGGGCTTTGCCTCTCTGTAAAGCTGCCGAAGGAAGGAAAAGAAAGAACGATCGCCAAATTTTTAGGTTCCTGAACACTCATGCTACCGGCCCCAAGCGCCTTTACGGTCTGCCAAGCTGGGCACCTGTCTTCTCAGAGGCCGACAGACGACAACCAATTGCGAGAGTGCTCGAGGAGCTATGCCCTGCATATGCTACAGTGCCTGAGCTATCCATCGGTCTGCCTATAGACATTGTTAGCGATAGCTTATGGATCAAAGGAATAAAAGCAAAGACTGTAAAGACTGTTTATGATGAGCTTGTTTCTGTGAATCTCTTGACAACCGGACTACAACGATGTATAATGGAATTTACAAAGTCACCACAGGATATTTATCCCACCGGCAAGACCGTACTAGAGGTATTATGCTGCGCTCTTCTGTAAAAAGAAGAATACCATAACTATGCTTTCGATGTAGGTCTTTGGATTCACCCGTACACTCCAGTTGCAGACAGAAACTGGACGAGGCAATGGTCACAAAGACCCTACGTTGGCGCGGTACTATCCGAGTGGTATGACGCCGGTCGAATCCATGAAGGCAATAGGCTCTTTACGACCAAGGATGGTTATATCGGCACGATGCCAGATGATGTACTACCTGGAGATGTGGTCTGTGTACTTGCAGGCTCTGAAGAGCTTGCAGTCCTCCGCCCTAAGGATGGCCACTACCTATTTGTTGGGTGTTGCTTTATGATAGGTCTGATGAGTGGCGAGGTCTCAGAATTGCTGGCTTCAGTAACAGCCAAAATTGAGACCATTGAGATCCGATGATTGTGGGTGTTGAGATTTCATAGCAGTGTAGACAGACAAATAAGAGGCCCTTTCTTCAGAGGTATTGAATTGTGACAGACAGATTTCAGGTTATGTGCAATGAAAAGATTTATAGTACAAGAAAAGACTAGCCAGCTAATCTTCGCTGCAGACAGTTTAGTTGACAGAGAGGCGGTAGTCAAAGGTAGAAAAGACACAGTTGGAACCTGACACGTTAGCTTCAGAACAAAAACACACACGGAACACGACTTACCGACGAAAGGCTCAGTACCAGCCTGGAAGCTAGTAGCAACATAGCTGCTGGGTACACCCTGGCTCTTGGTGAGGTACGTGAGGAAAGGAAGAAGATCGCCCTCAAAGTTGCCCTGGTTCTTGGTAGCGACGAAAGAGTAAACAGTAGTATCGCCATTAGGTCCACGGAAAAGCTTCCACTGCGCACCGTTGATAGTCAGCGTCGCAAGGGGAGTTGATCCAGAGTCGGAGATAGGTCCAGCACCGCCGTAGCTTCCAACCCAGATCATGATCTCGTACTTGTTAGCAGCGCCAACAGAGGGAGCAAGCCACAGATCGTAGGAGACATCGGAAACCATGTTGGCTCCGCTGTAGCGCCATGTCCACTTTGTAGGAATGGATTTGATAGCTGAGACCTTCTTGTTGATGTTCTCGAGCGCGACGTTGGAGTAACTCTTGACGTGAATGTTTCCACCGGCCCAGCTCCATTTGGTAGACCACGAGAAGGACTTGTTCTTGACGGAGTTGAAGGTAGTGCACTGAGAACCGGACGTGGCCTGGCTGCTGCCCCAGTTGTTGTGGTAAACAGTGTATCCTTCAGTTTGGAGGGACCCGAAAGCATCACACCAGGTGGCAGCTCGTTGATCAAGGGTCTTTGAAGGGCAAGTAGTAGGTGTAGCTGAAGCCACAGCAAAAAGGGCAGAGAAAGCAGTAAAGAACTTCATGGTGAAAGGAATGTAATATAATGTAATGTAGAACTGAGACTGTAGGGCTGAATTTAATGGACTAGAGATGAATGGAAGAGTAGACAAAGCCTTGGCGGCTTCTTTATAATGTTTCTCTGAAAAGTATCCGTGCTTCGGAGATTGGCTGCGTGTTTGACCTGAAACTCCTATTCGGACGATATGATCATATCTGGTAAGTTATAGCCCCATAAGTGCCGACTACCGACTGACCTAGTCAAAAGTTCCACCAATCACGACTCAATACTGAATTTCCCCAGCAATAGAAGTGAAGCCGCGTATTCTAGAATAACCACCTCGTATACAAGGATAAGAACAATTGGATCGTAGTCGTATTGGATTAAGTAAGTTTCGGAGCTTCGGAGCATAGAAGGTGAGAATTTCCTTTTTGATCTGTTTAGGGATGCAAGTGGTAGCGTGATATGGTGTCTCGGGGTCATATCGAGATCTTGGACAACCATTGTCGCCTTGTTCTTCCATTTGCTTTCCTTCTCTATTTGTCGAAGCTTGTGTTTATTTTATTTATAGAGCTGACAGTCTAAGCTTAGTTGAGCTAGAAGCTAGCTTCTCTCCATACTCTTCAAGCCCGTGTTTTATGAAACGATGTGTTCGATGTTTACCACCTCACCAGCCTTGAACCAAATGACCCTTTACCATGCTCCATGTAAATCGAGACAAAATCTCTTTCTACATCGTCCTGATACTATTGTCTCCTAGCCCCAGACCATTCCTGTATCGTGACAGTAGAGAGCGTCTTGATGAGCTCAGAGCTGGGTTGACCTAACGTTTGTCGTAGTATTTCTTACCCCAGCCAACCATCTGCCCTCTGTCGTCGACCATAAATTCATCCCGTTAAAGTTGGCCGGCGGAGCGGAAATCTGGTGATCCTCTCCCCAGAATACAAAGGAAGATGATTGGCACGCAAAAACCATAACTATAGTTTGTTTCAAATCAAGGATATAAAGTTTCACTACAATTATATCTGTCCTACTTTAGGTTTAATGAATCCTTCCTTATCTGTAACACTAGTATATTTCGTATATCATCTATAACTATGTCTAGTGCACCAGAATCTTTTAATAATCCACCTCTTCTCACTTCTCAAGCTCAACAACAACCTTGGAGTTACTAACACCCTTTCCCAGGATATCCAAAGCAGAGTTAATCGCCTCGAACCCACCACTAACCCTTTCAATCTGCGTCGGCACGAGCTTACCACTTGCAATGCCCTTAGCAAAAAATCGTGAAAAGCCCATCTGGTGAAATGCTCATTGCCCTCCTTATACAACACAAATGGCCATGAAGTAAAGTGGCGGACGACACCTTCGGGAAGTGTCTCAGGGCCAAAGGCGGGCATAGTAGCATAGACTGTACCACCGCCCTGGGCGGCTAGGACATCGGCGAGTATGCTGACAGTGTTGGGATATGAGATGGTATCGACGATAATATCGTACGGTCCCTCAGCAATGAAAGCTTTAGCGAGGGTGTCGCGATCCTGGCTGTGGTCGATGATCTTATCGGCGCCGAGCGTTTCAACAAAGGCTTTGTGTTTGGGCGAGGTGGTGGTGACTACGCTGTAGCCTGCCCGGCGAACATACCGATCACGCAGGGGTACTTGGATTTGAACAGGTCGTTCTTGGTGATGCCGACCTCGACCGGGTTGATGGCGATGAGCTCGTTTTTGACGAGGATATCGCCAGGTCCTGGGGTAGGTGTGTCGAGTGGCCTGACCTCGAGGGGTGCCCGAGCTGCAGGGCTGACGGCTCCACGGTTCTGAGACATTGTGATCTGGTTCTGTCGGGGTCTTAAGATGCTTAGGGGCTGTGAGTTGGCAAAAGATATGTTCTCGGTGTATGATATTCGTATATAAGCGCGAAATCACAGTTTCTCGATCTACCTCGGACTTTTCCATCTTTTCCGATGTGCGAGGCTTTAGCTTAAATGCGACCGGCACTTGAAACTCCAGTAGAATAGACGCGTGGGCTGATATCGGTGCCGGTGCATTAACCAAGCCGTCGTGTAAAGGAGCTCGCGCTTGTGATTGTCCGTATATGACGAGACCGGATGGCTAGCTCGAAGCAGCTCTAGCGTTGGTTTCGTTTAGGGACTGTTGGCGAATAGAAATGGAACTAGCTGTCACTCCAAGGCCTACACGCTGAAACTTGAACTACATATGTTTCTATACGCAAAGTGATATTCTCCCATGGTTGATTAGTATAAATGCCTGCGAAGTTAGTGAACAAATAAGCGAATCCCCTTTAGTTAAAGTTCACTTTATTCCATATCTCTTAGCTACAGATCTCAACAATGACAAAAGGCGTATCTTTCAACCCAGACAAAGACATCCCTGACCTCTCAGGAAAAGTGATACTAGTCACAGGAGGGAATACTGGACTAGGTTTTGAAGTCATCTATCAGCTATCGAAGCACAAGCCCAAGCACATCTACCTCGCAGCCAGGTCAGAAGAAAAAGCAAACGAAGCTATTAATACACTCTGCGAGAAGAATCCCAATGCGGGACCCATTACTTTTCTTCAACTTGACCTAGGCTCTTTTGCGAGCATCAAGGCAGCTGCAGCTTCATTCAGATCCATGTCTGACATCTTGATCAACAATGCTGGTATCATGGCAGTCCCAGAAGGTCTGACGGAGGATGGCCATGAAATCCAGTTCGGGACAAATCATCTCGGTCCCGCGCTCTTCACAACCCTGCTCCTACCAACCCTCAAAGCGACCGACGCCATATCTACCGACGCACGAGTTATCTTTCTCAGCTCAGAACTTGAAAACATGGCACCCAAGAACTCTTCTCTCTTCGATGAACTGAAAACTACTTTGCCCAAGTTCTCAACATGGACTCATTACGGCCAGTCGAAGCTTGCAGCTGTGCACTACGCCTAGGCACTAGCAAATCACAACCCAGACCTCAAAGTCGTGAGTGTCCATCCCGGAGTCATTGCAACGAACCTCAGTGGGCCGGTGGTCAGAGATTATAACTTTTTGATGGCCGCGTTGTTTAAAGTTGCCATGAAACTCGTTACTGTGAGCATCGAGGAGGGGACGCTGAGTCATCTGTGTACGGCAACTAGTCAGGATGTGAAGTCTGGTGTTTTTTTACTTTCCTGTCGGTGTACAGGAGAAGGGGTTGTCATTGAGCAAGAATAGTAAGCTTCGTGATCTGCTTTGGGAGTGGACGCAGAAAGAGCTCGAATCGCATGTTACGGTGGGATATTGAGGGGCCTGATTGTTTCAACTTTGCAGTTGAAGCAGATACATGAAGCGTGTTAGAGACGGACTTATTAATGTACTGAGTGATAAGAAAGGTTGGGGAGATGGGATTTACTGGCAAACTCAAGTGTTCTGATATATGGGACTTGAAGTGAGAGCAAATTATTACATTAGCAGCTAGGCGTGGGTTTTACTCTACTCTATAATAACATCACTATGCTTTACTATAGAACCTTTAAACCCGCGAGGGAACAAAGATAAGTGTTATATCACGTTAACTACACAGAGAAAGCTTAGAAGCACACATACACCCTATGATATCCTATGATTTTCTGAGAAGTGGGAGGTGGCAACTGTGCTTCTAGACTTTGCTGGAGTTGTCCAGTCATCTGAGATTAAAAATCACACTTGCATAGAGTTGTGCACGGTAACAATACGTCTCAAGGCTGGGCAATATTAACGTGCCCTCCCAACAGCAGCAAACAGAGAATCAACCAGACTACTCTTTGCCTTGCTCAACTCAACAACTTCCACAATCTCAGCATCTACATTCTTCAGAAACCGCTCCTTATCCCATTAAGGTTTCCACCCAATACTCTGTGGACGCGTTGCCGTGAAATGGCCACTACGGTGTACGTCAGAACCTCCCTCAACAGATAAAGGAGTAACTTACCCAGATTTATAAAGGATACTCAGATACTCAACCGGTACATCGATTTCTTCCGCTGCAAATTCATCACTGGGGTACACCTCGGGCTTATCGCGTGTCACAAGGCTCCGAGCTTTCATAGCTGCGGCGAGATGGTCTTGAAATTCCCACATGTCCAAGTCGTGAGCGACTGCAAAGTAATATCCCTCTTTCCCACTAGGTATTTCTTCCTTGTTAAGAGCGGCATGTATGATTCGACAGTACAAGGCAGTTAGATCACTGATGTGAACAGCTGGTAACGACTACAGTTTTTCAGCATCCGCAGTAGCATCTTTATCAGGGAGCTTACAATATTCTCATCGAATTTACATACTTTTCCAAGTTTGAGACTCGCTTGTATCAGGCCTGGTATCATGACGGAGAGCTGATTCCACGGGCTAGTTCCTCTTCCATCTTGTTCACCGGTTAGCATAAATCTTGAGAAAGGTTATGAATATACTTACAGATGATAGAGGGTACAACAATGAATGGTGTAACGCCTTGGTATTGTGCATGTTCTATGGCCATCACATCCGTCTTGAAATATCAGCCTCTTATACGTAAGCCTACAGGCTGACTCACCTTTCGGACTGGATACGAGTCTGCAAACTCCTTTTCCGTCTCGAATACCGCATCTGTATCTGTGTTGATGGTGCGTGGCCAGCCTGAGTTTGCATAGAATGCACTCAGCCCTGAGGTCTAGTGATGTCAGAGGTCATACTTGGATCAGCTGAAGAACCTACATGGATGAAGTATGTTGGCTTCCCAGTTGCCTCCTTTTGTTTTGCCAGACCGTTTATCAAGGGGAGAGTTAGCCCCGGATCGATGGAGTTGGCAGCGTGTACGATGACATTAACTAGTAGATATACGTCTTTTTATTCTGTAGCAGGCTGTTACTTTTGCAAGAGGATATTTCGTTGGCAACGGCCTGTTCATCTGATAAATCGAGTTTCAGAACGTTGATTCCATGGATTGAAATAGCTTTGGCCTGCTCATCTGTTTTGACGGCATCAAAGACTTGGTTCTTGGTGATCTTAGGGTGCTTGGATAACAGATCTGCGACGATGGAACCTCCTCTGTTGGCTTTGCTAGTTACTTGCGAGAGATACTTGGGGAGACGAACATGTAGCCCGCCGCACCGGTGATGAGAATATTCCGAGGCATGGCGCTATCGAAAGGGCTGAAATACTGGCATTAAGTGACTTTGTAGTTGAAGGGGACTGGATCTTGTTGACTCATTCAAGACTTGACATTGATATCTCACAAGCAAGAAACAGAGCCTTGGATAGTTTCTTATCAAAGCACTGTAGTGTCCTTAGTACGCCGAACATCCTAGCTGAAACTCTATCGTCTAGGCTTTGGTCTCCCGGACGTTGTTTTAGTCGATCAAACTATCCGAATAGTACTATTTTCTGTACTGGCAAGCCACAGATCTACATATGATGACCAATGAAGATGGTGACCCCTCACCGGATCAGATGCTGTCCGTCCAGTCAAATCCAGATAGGCCGTCATCTGAGATGCATGCTTGTTTAGTAATCAGTCGATCTTCATGAGTGGTTTGGTAGATTGCTGACATTGTCTTGAAGGAACATGTCCCAACGAAGCTTGCACCACCAAATTGGTAGATGGCCAGGCCAGGCAAGACTTGAGACCTTCATGACGACACTGATAATCTCAAAGGCTTTATAAGCTCATTATGTTGGCCGTTTTATGATTCAGGATCAAGGTGAGGTCATAGAGGTCCTTGTCCCCAAATGCGTGGTTCAAATACTGTCATGTCAGCACAAATGATCGTCCTTCAGCATTCCCAAAAACAACTCCGTTTCCATCCCATGTCTCATATCCTGCATGTGATATGCATGACAGTCACACCGGTCAGATTGAGGCCACCTATCATAACTGCCGAGCATGAACAAGGCTGGCGGCTGGAGATATCCTCTAGGGGGAAAGAAAACTTGTGACCTCGATCCTAAATGACAAAAAGACGTAGGTAGCTTAGCATAAGTTTAGGATACCCTTTACTTACTTTTATTTGATACCCTATATCAAGGTGTGATGCTTTCTTGCTCCAAGATGAGCCTGTCTGTTTTTGAACGGGAGTAATGGAACCATTGGGCTTACTAGCGATCCTGTGAAGCGAAGAGGATTTGAGGCTGAGATTTGAGGCTGAAGCTGAAGGATTGGGGTCTGCAGCATCAAACAGGCATAAGGCGCGGTTTTCCCTGTTCTGGGACGCCCTCTTATTCCCACAATGCGACACTCTCAACTGTGACCAAGCTATCATCTCGACCTCTGCCAAGATGGTCGCTACTCCACCAAGGCTAGGTAGCTTGACCTTGATGCTATCGATCGCAGCCATCCTCTCCGTCATCCCGCCAACGGCAGCCCTCCAACGCTCAAACAAACAATTCCGCGAATTCTTCCCAGCATGGGAGCCCCTACCAAAAGACCAACTCAAACACAACTGCTCCGCCGAAATAGAAGCATACCTCAACATATCCAGCCCCGCCCTTCGTCCAGGCTACCGTGTCATAGACTGCATCCTCAACACCATGCCCGAGTTCAGAAAAGCAGAGCTAGCTTCTGCTGCTGTCATTCTTGGCCTCGCACCATCAGTCCTTCAACTCTTGAGTGCTTCGTACCTTGACACAGCGATACTGGCGTATCGACGACCGGGGCTGGCGTCGTTGTTGGCGATGTGTAGCTCTGGGGTGAAGCCGCTTATGGCGTCGGACTATGATGACTTTATAACCAAGATGGGCGCCGAGTCTTCCACTAGCTTTAGTGTACCGCGGTTTGTTGGAGCGAAGGGAATTGTGTCGTTGGTGGAGTACATAATCGCCGCTGCATCAGTCGCAAACAATGCATACCTCACATACCAACTCTGCCTCCAAGCAGTCTGCACATTCGCCCCAGCCGAAGACTTCCTCCCCGCCGTCTGGACCGCTTCAGCTCTAGCAATCCATATGTTTGGGTACATCGCCACACGACTAAAAATAGCCATCGACACGAAAAGCGCATGGCAAAATAGAGAAAGGCTGTGGTTTGAATTTACACCAACAGCATGGCAGTCAAAGCTTCACGTCAAAGATAACAGACGACACACGGGCTGGTTCCTCACTCTCGCTTCAGCGCTGTACGTAGGCGATTGTCTTCAAGCACTCTTCGGAACTCTTATCCTATCGAGTTTGGTGTTTATTAGTGTGAGGGACTCTGCGATAATTGTGATCAGATTAATGGGAAGTGCTCTGTTCGCAAGGCTGATACTGATTTATGAAGTGGCGGGCCTGAAGATTGATGGCGAGGGATACACTGCATCTGAGAGCACCATCTACCTGGAGTCTCTTGAGCAGAATGAGCGAAGCTTGGGAGAATCCAGGGGCTTCTCATGATCTTGTACGCCAAAACATGACCCCTCAAGACCAATCTTCATTGCTGACGCTATTTCTGGTGAGTCACCAAGCATAAATAAGACTCTGATGATGTTCTGAATTGACTCTTGTGATAGTATTGCTAATAGACTCGCTATTGTGGTCGATTCGCTCAATTCTCCTTCCAATTAACAAGCCGTGGACATGATCTGCCAACCCTAAAACGAAGACACGATAAAGAAACGTAACCCAAAGACATGCTCGTAGCGATAACTGGTACAAGAAAGCCCAAATGAATACAAACCATACACTGCCCGCTCTGCCAAAGACACAGCCAGCCTCCGTCATGCGATTGGTCTGCGTGACCTAAAGTACCCTATTGGTAGGAGTATTGTTGGACTGCGGGACCGCATTCGCATTATTGTCGCCGCTCTGATCGCCAAGGCATGAAGGTGATAATACAGACAGCTTTTCTAGCACAAATCTTTCTCCCGCAGCCTCTAGCACAGCTATTGCTCCCGGAGATAATGGTGGCCGAGATTCGCGGTGGCGTTGTGAATCCGTACTATTCTGGTCCCCAACGGTCTCAGTATCGTTAACCTGCGGAACACCATCTGAAGAATTGCCGACTTTCTGATTTTCTTCCGTTGGATCGCTGTGTGCAGAGGATTGAGTCCTTGCGGTGCTGTGTGACCCTGGTTCGCTGTCTTGCTGGGAGGTACCATGTGAAGGAGTGCTGACGTCCGAGTCTTCCTCCAATCGAGGGAATGAAACCATCTCGCTGTCTTGCTGGGGGCCGTCTTGCTGAACATCTGGCTGAACAGCATCATTGTTTGGCAACTCGATCTCTCGCGGAGGCTCGCCGCCCTCCGGATCCTCGTTGATGGGCTGCTCCTCGCTTAGCCTGTTGCTCGCGATTGACCCGGCACGGCGTCTTCTGATGCAGAGGTAGCAGAAAATTGGTTTGAAGAACATGATTTTGATGGTATTTCTGTGATGGTAACGAATGTGATGTTTGTGATGGGATGCGTAAGCTTGTTGATGAAAGGATGGGTCAAGAAGAGAATGATGGATGTTTGGTTGATGTTTTCGTGGAGGAGGAGATGGATGCTGCTTCTAATGTACTTGGGTCACGGAGGACGCTGCTCACTCTTGCCTCGAGATTGAAGTGGCAGCAAATGGACTACAGAAAAGGAAAGTCGGCCTCGACGACGGCGTACGCGTTACGGTTCGGGCACGAAGGGGAAGGTATATTCGCTTCTAACTCCTCTCTATGATGCAGTAAGGGCACACTCGCAGCTACCCAAGCAATCGGTTCAGTTCATCCTGCTACATATTCTTGTTTCGCGGTCCTTGAACTCAACAGTCAGTATCAAGTGTAGCAGCTGGAGGTGAGGACGCTTACCTTACTCTTCGTGTCGGATGAGTGACCTGCGTGCGCTTGTGTGCACACTCCGCGTTCATGGCCTGTAGAATATCAGTAACTGCTCCGCTTCTCGTTCAAGGCTTCACTGACCTTGGTCTTAAATTAACAAACCAGCCAGGTCAGGATAGAGAACTTCCGGGTCGTTCGCGGGTGTGATGGTGGTAGTTGGCTCCGGTGTCGTCTCGTCATTCTCTTGGACATCTCCCTCCTTGGGGCGGTCATCCTCCCCGACGACGGTCTCGTCGTCTCCCACCACAGTTGCATCGTCGTCAGGTGCTTCGACTGCATGAATTGCGCTCTCTGTTGCCGCGACATCTTGCTCCTCTGCCGCCTTCAAGACAGACCACGGGATTTCGGAGGAGGTCATACTGGCCCCCGACCCGTTGGGAGGCACAGCAAAGATCACGCTGATCTTTCCTCGTGGGAGCATCTTGTATGCGTCAAGAAGACTTTCGGCGTTGTCGATAATGGCTGCATACGTGCCCTCGACCCCAGGGACTTTGGCGACGACGTTCTCCTGGCGCCCCCCACCAGGAGAATTGTTGATAATGCGCAGCCCGGAGGACTTCTCGTTGTTGACTCCCCGAAGAGTCATGCTCTCTACCAGGGTGATACCTTTCTGCTCGGTCTCCAGCCGGACATCTTGGCTTTCAAGCTGGTTAGCACGTTTCTTGAGGGCGGCGAATCCTTGGATACGCGGGTGAGGCATATTGACGAAGAAAGCTAAGGGTCTAAAGTCGTGAAGAAGTTGTTCAAAGGTCTTTTTCTCTGTATTCGTGCTTTACAAGCGTTGAGTGTGTGCAAAGGAGGAAAAGGGAGGTTGTGCGGCGGTAGTTGAAGGAGAGGAACACGCCCTATTGTTCAGGAGCTCGGTGAATCTCCCACAAAAACCCCGTACTAGAGCTCGCAACTGGCACGCAGCCGCCCAGCAAATCTCTGTAGCAACAATACAAAGAGTGAAATATGATTCATTACGCCTGGGCAAGATGTGTGGACAAGAACAATGAAATCAGAATAACAGCATCTTTGCTATCACCCAAGCTTCATGGGCTGTTCTCGTGAACAGATACCAAGGCCGGAACCAAGGAACCTTGGATAAGGACAATACCTTATAGATACTACCTGTTCTTTGTAGATTTTATTCTGTGCCCCCCAGGATGCGAGGCCCCACGCTTCTCTACATCTTTGGAGACGCCCGTCTAACGCTCATATACAATTCTTGTCTCACTATCTACGACGTCTTGGACTTGGAAGTGGCCTCAAGTTCGAGAGTAACCTTGATGATAAACTGCACGTCCCACCACAACGAAACTTGAGGATAAGCAAAGAGCACTAAAGTTCTATTACGGTAGTCTCTGTTCTACAGCTTTGTAATGATCAAAGAATACCTCTTTCTGCCCCCCTGAGCCTGGTGGTTCAAAATTTAGTTTCCCAAAACTCATCGCTATTCTTCGCATCCCTACCTCCCTTCATCGCCCGACCCTTTTCCATTTCTCCTTCGACTTCGTCCCATACTCCACCAGGAATCCAAGTCCAGTTGCAAACAGTGGTCCCTCCATCTCCCAAGCGCTTCAAATGCGTATAAACACCATACACCTTCTTTTCTTGGCTGAATAGGTAGTCCCAATCAATCACCGCAAGACTTAGGTTGGGTTTGAAAGGTTTCTTGGTCATAAAGTCGTACAGCCTGGGCAGCTCCCCCCCTTTTAATTTCTTTTTTGTTTTGGTTGCAAAGGCCACTTGGTGTGAATATGTCTGCAGCAGGTCACGGGATACCCGGCTGTAGTTTTCTTCATTCGCATACTCCCGAATGGTGTCTAATTCCTATACTTCCATTCCGTTCGCGCGTAAGCTTCTGTGGATGGCCCGACAGAATTCCGAAAACCGTGTGGATGCAACTGTGAGAACTCGAATGCTACCATCAGCCAAAGGGGTAGTGACACGAGGGCACGGTTCGTCGTCGTCATCGGCATCAATCATGCCCGCTAGGCCTGCGGTTGCCCACAGAGTGCTGCGACGTACCCAGGCGCCGGCGTCATATACCAGAGAGCATTCGTTTAAACATCCTTGTATTGCTGTCTTAATTCCCGAGTCAAGTCTCTGGACATGGAGCAGTTCCCGAGCTTCATTTGCCGCTGTTAACATCGGGGCAAGGTGTACTTTTATCATGGTGATCAAAGGGGTTGTATTCAGGGTGAGGAAATGGGCGACACGCGAGTCGTAATTGACCAGTGGCAAAACAGGATATAATGCATCGGCGTTGAATGATCCATTTGGTAATCGAGGTGTATCTTGCGTACTTAGCGTAAGTCCTTGGAAGAGAAAGCGATCCCGAACATGATTGAAAACATTATCTTTCGTTCGAAGGATTCTTATCAAGTCCCAAATGCTAGGAGGCCATTCGGTATAATCTAGGAGGGCAGCCATGAACCCGTCGGCTTGTTCATTTCGGATTTTCATTCGGCGTTCTGTCGCGCGATGCTTGGTGAAGTGATCGAGGCACAGAACATCGGGAGGATGATAACTCTGAGCCCGTAAACGCCAAGACAGCTGCTGAATTTCTTCCGACTCTGAGATCCACAGAAATGTATGTAATAACTGATGAGAGCGGCGATCGAAGATGACTCGACCAATCGTAGGACTCGCAAAAATGCTGACACTGTAGTAGGAAGGCAAGAGTTCAGCTATTCTCGAGTTTGCATCCATATGAATCATTTGTAGTTGGACTCCGGGCTGTTTCAAATGTGCTGGATTAGAAGAACAGTGCGCATTTGTGGTGGATGTTGTCATCCAAGGATCCCATTGTGATGGCACGCTGTTGCCTTCATCCTGGTCCTCGGCATCATGCACTGCATCCCGAAAACGTAGGCATAGACTCCCAGAGTCATTAGACACTGTGCCATACTGAAGCAGATCTGAGGGTATGTCTTTGAGAATCACAGGCTGTGCTGGCTGGGGTTCATATTTTGTAAGCAAAAATTCGGAAATACCCCCGTAGAGGCCAACGTATCCATGGAATAGCTGTCTCGTGACTGGATGGATGCTTTCCCACGATACAGTGGCCACCTTTATATGCAAGGCACGTTGGGCAGTTGTCTTTTGTCGGGCGAATGTCGTGATGGTAGCCAATGCTAGGGCATATTCCGCCGAATAGTCAGGGTCAGCCTCGAGGAGAAAGATTATTCGGTCTGAACTTGCGTCGGGCATTGTCTCCTATGTTCTTTCCCGGTAGCCAATCCCGAGATATTGTACATACTCGCGGTATGTCTCAACCGTCAGCTGAGGTTGATGTTGGCCTTCCTCGAGTTCAAGGTTTGGTGACCAAGACCCTTGATCTGTGACCACTGCATCCCTCTTGAAGTCGGGAAGAACCTGGACAATAATGGTACGGCGGTGATCAAGAATTCGAGGCGATTCAAGGATTTTCCTTGGGAGTTGGATTGCCTTGGCTGAAGCTAGAGGCCCTTGGATATGACCAAAGGTCAGGCGTTCGTTTGGGTTGTCGTCAATGACCCATGTGATAACGTCGTCAAGCCGCCAAAAGAAGTTCATATTGTCATAAGAGGGTTGAAAATAGATGTGTCTTGATAGAATATCATTGGGATTCATTGACGCGGCTTGGTGTAAGATGGATGGATGAATGAATTGAAGAATGATGATGTTTGTTGGAAGTCTTCTCATGAGGTCAGTGTTGGAAAGCTAAGGCGCCTTACCTACCTTACCTTACCCTGGTGAGGAAGGCTCCCTCGATGGAAAGGAAGAACTTACTACGAGATGACGATTATACTGCCCCCGATCAAGCAAGACTAAGAACCACGGGGAATTGAACAGAAGTTTACAGTCTTTTTGTTCGTCTGCACTCACTTTGATCGCTTTGTTGGGTGTTGCTTGGGGTCGGCAATAACCTCAAATCTCAAATCACCTCAACCACAGCTGTGCCGCCACCAAGCACAGCCGTGAAATCGGCGTGGCTCTTCTTTGAAACATATCTCGTTACTTTTTTCCAGGGCCTTTCTACTACAAGTAATGCTTCCGCGGATGAGTGACGTTGAATTAGAATAGGATTAGTAGGCTTGATGCACTGCCACCACCAATTATGGAACCAACTTGTTGGCGAGGCCGCGCGGCCATCTTAGCCCTCGGCAACATTTAAACTTGGAACCCTCCCGCCAAACCGTTGCGAGTGAGATTTCGAAGGCTTTTGGTTTGTTGGTCTTTTGAACTTTGTGTCCCTTGATATAGTTCTATGGCTGTTACAGTACCGATGAACTGTTGTTGGACCTCAACTTACACGAACAAACCTCTCTCCCTTCAACCCACCTGAACAATGCAGCAACTGCACAAAGCCCTCCTCGTCTCCAACCCTTCACAAGGAAACAAGGCCAAGGACCTCTCAACCTTGCCCGGTTGACAACCCGAAGCCACACCTTGAGACAATTAAGCTTATTTGAAGCAAGCGAGTCCCCTAGCGAGTCAACCAATCATACACCAAAATCCCACCCACGGAGTCTTGACCCCCTTGTCAACGCATGCGATGACGATCGTTACGGTGGCTTACAGGGGTTGCACCCACTTTCCGGTCCCTGGCAGGGCCTGAAGCTACGGTGACTGTCACCCGCGTATACCGATTAGTATGCTCCCACGACGTCATGAATTTGATGCTTGCAAGTGCGGCTCGTTCAAGACCACACATCACCGACTTTTCTATCTGGCTCCCTTCTTCATCAATTGTATTCCTCTCTTTTCATTTTAAAGGTACCTCTTGTTCGTTCAAGAGAGACTCTGTCATCCAGGATTTCCAGGTTGGCCCCCATCGTGGCAGGAACGCGGTCGCGTGCCCGCTTCCCGTTCTTCTGGATGTCCTTTTCCTGCTTGACTGCGTTATCTGGTCGACTTCTCTTCTTCTTCAACTCATTCTTCCTCACCCTCGATCTTTTCGCCTACCTTCTTCACCTTGGATCTGCTACACCGATCCTTGCCAAGCTTTCACCTCAGTACAGAGCGCACCAGGCAACACCCCTTTAGTTCACCTGCAGCCTCGCCCCTGCCAACCTCGACAATTCCGCGGACATCACATACCCAGCAACCACCAACAGCCAAAGACAACAAACCACAGCAAAATCTACTATATCCCGCTCGGCCGAGAGATTGCCAATCCTTTCCTATCTACTCCGTAATCGCATTTCCAAATCTCGAACAACCTTGCAGTTCTATGGGTCAATATGACGCCGGTGTGGATCAACAACTGGATCCCGGTTCTCTCGGCTTGGGGTCTCCAATATCAGTGGCCGAGAAGAGAACTTCTTTGAAAGGGGTTTCTCCTGCGAGGCAAGTCCCAGGTAAGATATAAGAACAAGGGAACTCTTGAGGAGTTCATTCTGGCATCTCTTGATTGGGGGAAAAAACTCCTCAATTGGACCCTCAAATTTATGATATCTCACCCGACTCTGATCAAGTTTCTGGGTTTTGTTGCCTCCCCTAAACAAGCCGTTTACGGTGATGAGGTCTACACTTGGAGCAAGAAGGTGTTTTAGTTTGACGTTTATTCGTGTGGCTAATTGTTGCTTCTGTCTCGTGTTCGTCTCAACACACCAAGATGTTGAGAATCCTTCCTCCAACGACCTTCGAGATACGCCCTCCAACTCGCGCGGCTAAACCATGTTCCCCGCCTTCTTGGAGTCTTTTGCCCTTGCAAGCTTATATCTCCACCTGGCGGCCTCCCATCTGAGCGACTAGAGACAGCCCTACTTATACCCGACCATCTCACGCCCAGAGTTTGCCATACGAGGCAATATTTCAACTTCAATCGCCAAGGTGCACAGCCTCCCCCGGATTCGATCGATACCCTTGGTATCGCTTACCTCGACAACGGCAACCCGAAACCAATTCTAATCTATCCCAACTCCAAAACTCGGTATCTGTCGTATCTCGCCAGCGACTTGTATCGTTAATCATGTATCGAAACTCTTCCAATGCGAGTATTCGTTGTCAACGTCTGCTCGATGGCAGCATTGCTTTCATTCCTTCTGTTTTCGGTTCTGATCCTGGATTGATCATCATTGATATCAACCTGGGCCATCCCCCTTGGACATTGAGGCTGGTGTCGAGACGTTCGTTAGCCTGTGCTTGTGTTGGGTAGTGCCTGGCCACACGTACAACGAGACAAAGGCAAAGCTACCTTTTATGGTGTCGTTCAGCGAGCTCAACGCCTTTAAAAACGCCGTTCTCCTTCCGCTTCTTGGTGTCTCTTTTTACGAATTCGCTGCCGGACTCCTCAACCATATTCCCTAGATGGACTGTGCTGTCAAATATGTACGTTGGCATGGATACTTGTTGTGCCGTATTCCAGCTGTATCCGTTCTTCTGGCTTCACGGAGATGTCGAATAAGTTCGACTAGGGGTTGTACGTGACGACGCTGGGGAACTCTGCCCTAGTATTGACGGGCTCGGTACACGAAGGCTATCGGCATTTGAATGCGTGCGGTGGTGCTTGTTCTTGTCAGGTTCTTGATGTACGCTCGCTGTCGCAAGAACTGAGAGTTTATCGAGGGGATTGGGGTCTGGCCTACCCTGACCGAGGACAAGAGCTGGCAACACTGGCAGAATGGGCGGTTGAGGTCGAATTTGCAACAGTGGTTGCCGCTGCTCCACTGGTAAAGGAAGTGTTGGTCCACTGGGAAGACCAGCTTTATGAGCGTCTCTCTTGATTCCAACGACGGCGTCCACCACATCTCGAGTACTCGTCTTCTCTGGTGCGATATGGGGAGGCGGTAACGTTGACCTCGGAGGTTCTGCTGAGTGTCCTCTTGACAGAGGTTGAAGAGGAATCTTGGGTGCTGCGGCGAGAAGTGGTTGACCAGAGGTCGACTGTGAAATCGTTGCCTTTGCGGCTTCTGAAGCGGGTTGGTCGGGAAAGCTCTGCAAGAACTTTTCAACGTCCTCACTAGTGATGCCGTGGTACCCCAGCAGGATTTTTAGGCGTGAGTTTTCGACAGCAACACTGCGAGCTGCTTGTTGCATCTCCAACGTCGCTTCGACGCCTCGGCGCTCATAGTCTTGAAGCTTTTTCTGCAGACCTTCAACATACTCCTTGTGTCGTGCACGGGACCGTCGTTGGTTGTCACGAATCCGGACAGCTGATGGGTTGGTCGAGCCCTCCTTCTGCAGGGGAATGTGTCAAACAAAGTACACTGCGAAACAGGACGAACCCGGCTGGCGACAAAGGCCAGCAAGATGAGGATCAGAACTCACCTTTCCTCCTGTCATATTGGCAAATACAGCTCATCTGGATGCCGATCCAAAGTCTAAGCTACGTCAATGATGGCGGCGAAAGCCAGCCCATATGAGGCTTGAGCTCTTGTTGATGTAGGTACCGTTTGACTCGCCAAGCAGGACGCGCGTTGACGGCCAAGCACTGACTTCTTGGCGAAAGATCCATGTCCTGACGGTGCAGATCCAGCCGATGTCAAGGAACGCTAGCGCCAGTCATATTTAACCATATTGAACCATGGCAACCCTATCATGACTTCGTGCATTGCACTGCTCAATCGGACCTGTTGACTTTATTGGTCTTTTTCCGAGAGGGGATCCAAAGCTTAACACACCCAGAGTTCCTTGAAGCTCTCTACAATAATTACAGCATTTCACAGCGACCCGACAAGATCACGCAAGACACATATCACAAGCTGCTTGTGAAACGTTGCTTACAGGCAGAAGCTGGTGGATACACATGTCGAGTTTTCCGCCCTAACCTCCCTTGACTGAATAAGACCCGAGTGTTACAGGGAGCTACAGGGAGCTCTGTCTCTGATTGCGGGATGCCCAGAGGACTAGGCGCCCCATAATTTTCAACGCATTGCTGGGCTCGCAGCTGCTGCGCCACGGTCTTTCGGTCCAGCCGACCGCCAAGCCAGCCTCTCGGCTCCTCATAGCCGATTAAGCTGCGATGTTGACGATTTAAGGTGATGAAGGGCAAGCTTGAGACCAATCTCCTTGGAGGAGAGACCATTGTTGCAGGGTCGGTGAGCTCAGGGACAGAATGTTGATTGATGAGTCTAGGCCCTGCAAGGTTTGCCAAGACCAGGTCTGAACTCCTTGGGCGTTGGAGCTGTCGCTGAAGGATTCCCCTTCGTCGGAACAATATATGCTGGTTTTACGAGCTGACCAAACGGTGACATGGTGCTCTTGGCCATTCTGAACCGAGGCTGAACATGTATCATCCATCAATGATCAGCCTGACCAAGGAAATCCCTACAACGACAAAAATCCCGTGGGTTTCCGCACTTGATAGACAAGACAAGCGGAGCCCACTGTCAGAGCGTCAAGGTCAAGAGTCGAGACCTCAGCAGCCAAGACTTGGCTCCAATCGATCAAGACTGTTCAACAGCTCCAACTTGCACAAAGTGGCTGTGTGCGTGCCGACTTTCCCATATGCCCCGCGGTCCCGCTTGGCGAGTCTCATGAGATAGATATTACCGCCGGCCAAGTACGAGCGTTGTATTATCAGCGATCCAAGATGATTCCACTCCACGGAAATTGCTCCCTATCAACAGCAACCACCCCGGCTCTCTCTGACTGAATGGCGTGCGCTAAATCGAGCTCCGTCTTACAGCCAACATCCCTTTTCTGCTACGTTAGCTAGCTCCCCACACTCCCACACTCAGCCGGCAGTCCTTATTTACCGGGTTTAGAGCGGCTAGTATACGAAGGTCTAAAAGGCACAGGAACACTTGAATGTCATTCGTGACTTCGTACCCAAGGTTTGTCAATTTGGATAAATTGTGCCGTGCAAAGCTTTACTTGTTTCGTATGTGATTTGCGCAAGTACCGATCAACCACGTGGAAATGCATCAGCCCACTGGATCAATATGAGCAAATTTCGGTCTTTTACGAGTTACAAGGTACTTGTCAAGGGACGGACTGTGATGTGAGTACTATATTCATTCGGGTCATTGTTATTTCCGATAAACGACGTTTCTTGGCATATGCTCGTTCATGTTCTTGATTTGGGTAGTATTGTACAAAGTTCTATTTCCTGTTTCGTTTCAGGATTTTTGGGGGTATCATTATTACGCTTGAAAGAATCCATCCCATCTCCATCTCTGCCAAGTCAGGTCTATGTCACTGATCTGGGCCATGTCTTGGCGATCATCCTGTGCAATCTCCTTTCCACTTATCGTGACTCGCTCTTTTTCTTGCACCGCATTCGCCTTCATCCTTATCGTAGCCGCCTGTTATTCGTCATAGCTTACTTGAAAAGCCGCTTTCCTGTACGGGTCGAAAAGCGCTCAACCCCATCGCCCTGCTGGGCATGCCAGAGTTGCTGCACACCTACACCACGGCTCTCTCCAGATAGTCTGTAGCGGCGCCAGGCCTCGCGTAGATGGTCAGGTCGGAGGGGACCGCGCTTGAGATCAATCTCTTCCTCTGCTGCGGCAGGGTCGTCGTTTGTCGATGGGGGAGGTGTAGGTAGTTCGCTTTGCTTCTCTCCAGCGTGGATCCATTCTCCCTGTACATTGCGAGCGGCTTCGATGATCTCTCCAGCGAAGAGCTTAGCGACGGCTTTGACAGCTGTGCTAACGTTTTGGGGAACCGATTGAGAGACCGTAGCGTTGACGACCTGTAAAAATCAGTATTGAGAATTGCACCGGCGTAGAGATGACATACTCGTTTGACGACACTATCAGCCAATTTAGCTGCACGCCACAGCTCATATCGGTTATACTGCTGAGAATCAAAAGCCTCAACAAGCATAGCTCTCAGTCGAATCTCCTCCTGCTTCTGCTCCTGCGTTCTCGCAACGACATCCTCAAGCGCCATCTCAGCCTTCTCATCATCCTCATCGTCATCCTCCTTCTCACCACCCTGTCCGCTCACAGCAGTAGGTGCCCTTCCTCCAACAAGACTAGGCGTCTGTTCACGAGCATCATCTGGCTTGGCGTTCTTCGCCTTACGGCCGCGTTTCTTCTTCGGTGCTCCGCTGGCTGTCGTGCTGACTGCACTGCCGCTCACATGCGATTGAGCATCAACGGAGGGAGACCGCGGGAATGGAGATCCTGCTTCGGGGGGGAAGGATGTTTGGCGGAGAGGATGAGCGGCGGAGCTGGTTGAGACGGAGGTTTGGGAGGGCTTGCGGCGCTTGAGGGGAGGCGCGGAGCCGTCGAGGGTTGATGGGCGCTTCTTGTTGGGGATCTGAGCGGGTGATGGGTAGGGCGGGGACATTCCCGACGGAGAGGTTGCGTAGGGCGGAGAAGCCATCGTGATGCTTCGAGATGTGGTGAAATGGAGAGGCTCGAAATGAAAGGCGCTGTGACTAAGCAATGCGATGCAGCAACGCGAGGTATCCCGAGAAGGCGTTCTTCCAGAGAGATACGTATTTTCGATATCGGCGTTTTTCGCAAAGTCGCTCGCAAGATGGCGTCTCTCGTCGTCACGGCTTTCGGAGGATGATCCGGTGCATCAGGCACAAACGCGTCTTGCTATTCCGAACGGACGTGATGTCCAGTCACGTGTGTACCCACATGATCGGACCGTTTCTGCTTCCCATCCAATTGTAGGTACCTTAGGTACCAACTGAGACGAGACAAATGAGGTGCTAGGCCGTTGACGTCAAAACGGCTCGTGCTAGGCACTGATAAGATAAAGCAGCCCGCGCGTGGGAAAATAATTGCAGCAGAAGCAGAAGCCCATTCCCCGCGAATCCCGTGGAGCCCCTCTAGATTTTTCGGCGTTTGTATCCGGTCATTGGCTTACATTTGGCGTGAGAGAGACATTTGGACCCTGACTCGGTTTCCGTACTGTTTGGCTTTCTAGGCTTTCTGAGTCCTGTCGTCAATTATCGCCTGTTTGTTCTCTTGACTCATAAAGAATTAGTACCTAGTACTTATTTCCCCTCTTTCTCGTCTTACTCTCTCTTTTCCTCTTCCTCTTCCTCTTCCTCTCTCAATTCCCTTTTACTCTTCTTCCCAGTTTACATCGCCACCATGCCTACCTCCGAAGACGGAAAGAAGAGATCCCACGACGTCGCAAGCATCTCAGGCTCGTCATCCAGCAGCGACGACTCCCGCAGGCGCCGTCGCGAGCGCAAGGAGAAGAAGAGAAAGAACGGCAACGCTGTCGCTGTCAATGGCGCAAAGCCCAGTGCCTTCGCCCAGCGTCGCAATAGTTTGGCCAAAGCTTCGCGAGATCCCCGCGATGAACCTCTCCCCAGGAAGCGCCGCCCTGCAGCACCCGAGAGCGTCCCCGAAGAAGAGGGCGCTGTGGTGAAGACGAGGTCTCCTAGTCCTGTCATTGACTTTGATGGGCTCAGTCGACCTAGTATGTTTTTACTCTTACCGGTGGTGCTTGCGCTTACTGACGGTATTAGGTCGTGGAACGAGAGAGCGCAGAGAGGAGACGGAGGAGCAGCAGGCGGCACGATTGGAACGTATGAGCGGCGCTGTGCGCACTATTCTTGAGTGTGTCGGTGAAGATCCCGACCGTGAAGGTCTTCTCAAAACTCCAGAGCGCTATGCAAAGGCCCTGCTCTTCTTGACCAAGGGATACCAGGACAACATTGAAACCATGGTCAACGAGGCTCTTTTCAGAGAGGGACACAGCGAAATGGTCATTGTGAAGGACATTGAGATCTTCGTAAATTCTTTTCTTCACTCAATTGCAGAAATGTAGCTAACAATTCCCAGTCTCTGTGCGAGCATCACCTCGTACCATTCACCGGCAAGGTTTGCGCTCCTCCTCCGAAATCGCACGAGAATCCAAACAAACAGCTGACTTTTTCCTTTTTTCCCCGCAGATGCACATCGGCTACATCCCCAACGAGACCGTCATCGGCCTATCCAAGCTCCCCCGAATCGCAGAGATGTTCGCCCGCCGTCTGCAGATCCAAGAACGTCTCACCAAGGAAGTCGCTCACGCCATCATGGAGATCCTCAAGCCCCAGGGCGTCGCCGTGGTCATGGAGTCGAGCCACCTGTGCATGGTGATGCGCGGTGTCGAAAAGACCACCACCAGCACCATCACGAGCTGTGTCCTTGGCTGCTTCGAGAAGAAGTCCAAGACGCGCAATGAGTTCCTCAACCTTATTGGTATCAACCGATAAAGTGTATATACGGTCGCAAACTAGGGCCGAAGCAATCTTCAACATGCTTATGATGGAAACGATAAGCCTATGAAGAACATTCATCATGTATAGGAAGGATGCATCTCATGAGACATGCACCGAGTACCATCACCATTGATTTACCTGCATTTTCGGCGTTACGGTTCAGGAAAGGTTCTCCTTCAAAGGGCAGTTTTGGGACAAAAGAAAGAAAGAGGCCATGTCTTCAACAAATTCGGTCGGGTCCAAGTTGTCATCAAATTTTCTAGCAAAACAGGCGGGTAGAGCGTTTATTAGCCATTGTCCCATTAGATGTCCGGGCTCAACGCCCTGGAGAATAAATATCATAGCCATCCATGTTTATAGTTTGTAATGAAAATCATCACATTAATAACGTAACGTAGCTGCCCATTGTTTATGTAACATAGCCTAGTCTGAAAACCAGTACAACCTCATGTGTGGCGTGGTATCCTCGAATCGCCCATCTCAGACGCCCTTGTATGGATCTCGTACAAACAAAATTGGCTCTAGAACAAAAACAAACACCAAATGGCATAAACACCCGACCTGACTCCTTTTCCTTCTTGGTATTTTTGACCCGAACGAAAACGCCACCATCCCCTGCAAACTCATTCCCCGTCTAGAAGAGCGTCCATCCCATTTCTCTCCTTTTCCAAGGACGCTGTGGTCATGGTGACATCTCCCCCAGCATCCATCTTTTTCTCGTCATCTTCGTCTTGGTTCGTCATCTCCTTGAACATTTGGTCCACGTTGCCCTCTTCCTGCTTGATCAATTCTTCGTCTATCGGATTAGATACGCGCCTCTCGATAGATCCACGTCCAGTTCCCCAAACGTTGGGTCCCCACATGGCCTCGGCTTGTTTTCTACCCAATTCGGTCCTCGCGAGAATCTCCAAAGCTTTACTCTTCTCAGCGTCGGTTTGGAAGTTGAGACCATCGTCGTGACCTTGAAGAATTCTGTCCTCCAAAGACATTGATGAGTAGTCAACGACCAGCTGCGGGCCACCAGCTCCCAGGGGTCCAGCATGCATGCCATTGCCCAGGCTTACCGAATTGGTTCTTGAATGGCCTGAGGACTGCGATTCGCGACGCTCTCCGTGGCTGTTGGGGCTGCCAGCTTCACCGGAACGTGCGTAATATCCCGACCCTCCATACCCAGATCCCATTCCACCCATAGGATGCGACGCCGCGGCTGCCGCGGCTTCAGCGTTGGCTGCCTTCCGGCGCAGACTGTTCGCCTTTCCTCGGGCGTGCTCGGGCAGGTCGTCAGGATTGTCAACGCCGTACTCAACCAACATCTTCTGTAGTTTTGTCGGTCGCGGTTTTCGTGTACTTCTGGACTGCTCCTGGATTGGTGGAGCCTCGGGGGCCACAGGGCACCATTTATGGAGTTCTTGGCGGAAGAAATTGGTCTCGTATGTGAGCAAGACCTCCGCCCCTTCAATCTTGCGCAGATAAAATCGTTGCGTCTCTGCCTCGGCTTCCGTAGACAATAACGGATTGCAATAGTTGGCAATATGGTTTCGGAAATTCTGTGCGTTGTCGATGATTTTGTTGAGAACCTCCTCTTCCTCAGGTTGGAAGGGCAATGATGCCATTTCCTCAGCGAGGGCCAGCAGCTCCTCCAGCTTCGGTCGCGAAGCATCTCGGGGAATCTTCATCCGCCAGTCACAGATCGGGCAAGTATACTTATCGTCCTCCTTGACCTTGCCGCGGGCAATCTTGAGACATTTATAGTGATACCTAGCGGTGTTAGTAACGTATACAACATTCTCGTGACATCTTACCATTCGTGGCACATTTCGCACTCAATCATCATTCCCGCCTCAACCCTTCTGCAGATACAAAAGACTTGCCGGGATCGACTTTCGTCCCATTTGCTGGATCCTTGCTCAGGGCTGACCTCTCTTGAAACCGGTTCCCCGGGCATTCGAGGCGTGTCATTTTCAATGTCAAAGCAATCCATGTTGCGCTCTAGCACATACTCAAGATGACTCTTGAGGATATGCAAAGGGGCGTTGGATTTACCGAAGAGTTTCTTGCCTTTTCGCATCCAATCCTCATGACGCTTGCGTTCGTTTTCGAGTTCGAGAGTTCCATCTGGTTTCGAGTTGAGGTCTTCCAATCTCTTCTGAATCTCTACGACTTCCGAATACCTGGGTCGATCATGCAAGTCGGGGAGCCGACACCGGTCCAGCAATGAAACAATCTGGCGTTGGGCTTCGCGTTGTTTGTGAAGGATTTGATCAACTGCGCTCAGAGTCTCCTGCGAAACGGGAAGCACGTTGATCTGCACTTGACGCGACAGTGCTTCAAGCTGTGGGTAGTGGACAAACTCAGCAACAATAAGCTCCTTGGCTTTCTTCTCCCACTGCTGTCCAGCGTGCATCTGGTCGCGATAGTAGGTCAAATGGTCGTTGTAGGTTGGAATGCCAAGCTTGCATCCTTCTTCGATAAGATCCTGGACCTCTTGAAGAGTCATGTACACTCCTCGGTTGGCGAAGGCTTTCTCATTCCACTCTGACTGCTCCAGCACCTTCATCAATTGGTCAACCTCAGGGATGTCCACGTTAAAGCCGCGCCCTTCTTCGAGGAGCTCCTTGACCGTCTTCTGTGACAAGGTGGAGGTGTTCCTCAGAGCCTGCGATGCACTGGTCTGGAATTGTTTGACAGCCTCGGCGCGCTCCTGCAACTGGAAAATCTCTGGACAGTCAAAACCAATGTGTTCAGCTTCATCGAGAAGTCGATAGATGTTTGACACATTCCGAGACTCTCTCTCTTTTTGGTCCTGCTCAGAGTTGCCGATCGACTTTCGCATGCTTGATTGCCAGGCTTTGTCATTCTTGTGTCGGTTTTGCTGCTTTCTCACGATGAAGTTCGTTGCCTCACCCACCCAATCATTGCATCGATTAACGAAATCCTGGAGGACGGGAAATGACGGGAGAGGGTAAGGAATGCGCTCGCCTTCGTGAAGCAGTGCACGGAGTGATTTGAGCGACGGCCTTGCCTCTTCTTCAAGTAACTTGTCGTACTTTTCCTCCCAAAGCTCCGGAGTCTGTGCTTTGTCCATCACCTTACGGTAGATCGATTCCATGTCCTCGTCCGCTTTTCTGAAGAAAAGGATGTGTCCTTCGCCTTGGAATCGAGCTTGCTCGGGCAGATCACAGCAAGCGTGATAGCCTGCGTGAAGCAGACAAAGCACCTTGCCCGACTGGAGGCACTTGAAGCGCGAGAGGTACGAGAAAGCCTTGCAATAACTGCAGCACTGCTCGTCTTCGTCTTGGACATCTTCGTCTTCTATCTTAAGTGTCAAAGAACATGTATCTTCGTTGCCTCCTCCAATTTTACAGTGATGGGGTGCTGTTTCGAGATGCCTTGCGACAAACTGTTCCCTTTGATGCAACTCTCGCTTGTGTATACGATCGAGGGCGGGTGCCAGCCATTTCGCGGTTTGAATGGTTAAGCCTGTTGCAGCACTTTCCGCAGCGGTCCAGAGAAGCTCGTCGTGGGAGAAGCACGGTTGCCTTCGGAAGAGTTGCAATCGCTCAACACCAGCCAGTCCCAAAGGTTCCCAGTCATGTGGCGCAAAGTTGACAGCCTCGTTGAAGTTGAATCCATGGTTGAATCCGGCATGGTAAGCCTGCGGGAAAGTGATCACAAGTTGGCCAGCTCTCTGGTCCAGAGCGTATACACGAACTCCGGCCTTCTTCAATTGTTCGGGGGTCAAGAGTGTGACAAGCTGGAAGAGCAGATCCGGTTGTGTTTCGAACAACTCTGGGACAGCTTCCTTCATGGCGTTCTCGAACTTTTCGGCGTCCTCCCCTGGGATACCGTACCAAGTCTTGGTTGCGCCGAGGTGCTGGTAGTTGGCAGAGTAGGCATAGTGGTCCTCATTGTGCCAGCAGAATGTAGAGAAGATCATGCCGACATAGACCCAGGGAACTGTCATGCCAGAGATGTCGGATTTGATATGTCTGAACAAACTCTCGGGATGGAACGGAAGAACGTTGAGGTTCCAAGGATCAGTCGCATACGGGTTTTGAGGGTGTCGTTCTGCGGTCGGAAATCCTGAGCCGTGAGTTGTGCAGTGGATGTCAGCGCCGTACTCGACCTCAACCGTCTCTTCCAGGTCGGCAACCAATCTCCAAAACTCAGTCTCAACATCCTCCTCGGTGACAGGTCGATGGCAGTTGAGCTCGTGGTCGAACGGCATCTTCTTCTCAAAGTAACCCTGCTTGAAGTCGTTTGCCTTTTGCTGGAACTGCTTTAGCGAGTAAAGACCTCCCTCCTCGAATCCGAACTGGCCATCTCCGACCAGACATCGTGCGCAGTTCCATTCGTTATCCGGCTTTCGTTTCAGAGGTGGATCGAGGCATGCTGGGTGGTAGGAATGGTCGCAAGAGTCGCAAATCAGTAGAGAACCAGACCCCTCACCATTACCACAAGTTTCGCATTTCTACAAAGTCAGCTTATCCCACTTTGAGAGTGACTTGACTTACCTCGCCTGGCGGTGGTGGCTCTTCTCGCGGAATCCTGGGCACTGAAGGACGGAATGGCGTCATGTGCGATCCAGCCACAGTGGGGACAGCATCTACGACAGAAATGTTAGTCCATGGTCATGGAGCCAATGAAAAGCGGGATCGGTCATCGCAGCTAAAATCCCTGCGTATGGTCCTCATGTCGGAAACGGAAATGCTATGCGCTGCGACAACGTGGATTGAAAGCAGGGAAGAAAAATCCAACAGTCATCACTCACCCTTCTTGAGTCGCTTGCTGCGTCGGCCGCTAGCCGCTTCAGGGTCCTCGATATCGGTGTCCTTTCTGGCCGATTCAGATGAGCTTTCGCAGCTTAGCTGACGCTTCAATGCTGTTTCTTTTAGACTGGAAGCTCGATTGTCTGGTGTATTCTTTGCTGAAGAGGCAGGGCTGTCAAATCTCTTAGGGTCAGGGGTGAAGCTTTTTGGCTCACTGGTCACACTGCGATTGACGCTTGTGAAGACAGCATTCGCGGGAGTAAACCCGCCCGAGTTGACTGCTGTGAATCCACCGGATGTTGGAGCTTGAGAGGGCATGGCATCCGGCATGGGCGTGTCGCCATCCGTTTCCCTCTTCACTCCAATGATATTGGCCTGGAGTGCGTCGGAAGCATTGCGCGCTGGGGAATCACCTCGGATGCTGAGGGGTGTGTTGGCATTTGATCGCTTAGCTGGAGTTTGCGCAGGACTCGGGGTCAATGGTCCGCCATACTCTTGTTCCAGCTGTTGGTGAACTCCGGGTTTCGCGAGTCGGAGGTACTCCTCGTATGGGCAAAGCCATCGTTGATACGAGTTTTTAAGTGACGTCGAAAGAGAGGACATGATCTTCCCACTATAGCCTAAATCACGGCCAATTTCTGCCCATTTCTTATGTTTGCAAACCTTTTCAAAGCCGCCCCGCGACTCGACTGCTTTCTTTAATCTATAAAGATCAAGTGGTTTCTTGTCCACGTACGGTAAGCGATGTAGATTGGTGCCATGTTGCTTGTGGAATTTTGAGAGGCCATCAAGATACGTAAGGTTGGCACGTGTACCTGCAACCTGTGAGCCGAGTGCGCAATGTCAAAATGAGTAACACATACTCCCTTCCACCGAGTTCAACTCTTGTTTTCGGGTTCTAAAATGGAATTTCTAAGTAATTAGCACGAATCACCCACAGCTATCGCACATTGATAGCTTGAACGCGCTGGGAATGCGCCAATTATCGCACCTCGGTATCAATGGCAAAGTCTGGATTCCAGGAATCCGGTGGAATGATCTTGCAGATGCCAAAGTTCTTTGCTTCCGGTGTGATTTTCCGTAGGTATTCGAAAGGATCTTTCCATTCCTCTTCTGTTGGGCGGTAGGTCGGTGCTTCTTGTAGACCATGAGGACGGCTCTGCTTGACGACTGGCTCCCTAACTGCTGTGGGCTGTCCGCGACGTTCGACGGAGGTAAGATCCAGCGGAGCGCTCGTGAGGGAGCTGAGAGGTGTCTGTGGATTGATCGGGTGATATCCATTCGAATTCACCTTGGGTTTCGGTTTCGATGAGGTGCCAGCGGGAGCACTGGGTGAGCTTCGCGTGCTTGCATTCGTGCTGTGGGTGGCTGCAGGAGCCGCGGCGCCAACAGTTGGCACTGACACCATGGTTGGAGCGGACGGCGATGCGTTGAGCGGCGACTAATAGGGAAGAACGGATTGGGATCGGTCGAGCGTTACGATTACGCGGCGTACATCGACTTCATACTCGGGCAGGCCGTGGTCAATAATTCACCAGCATCGCAGGCCACAAGGTCTCAATCGCGACGAGGAACCAAGTATGAGTGATGACTAGAAAAGCGATGTAGAGTCGAGCTTCGCGCCTGGATTCTCATGTTAGTGGTGAGTTGTACTTGATTGATACCATGGAAGGGAGTACGAGGAATTATCTCCAACTAACACGGGATATACTCACAAGTAAGTGGATATAAAAAAGGCTGGCTGTGCAAAACACACAGAAGTTATCGTGACTTTCGAATCAAGTACCCGAAGTTGATGTATGTCGTGGTAATGGCTTGAAACAACCAGTCAGCCACTCTGATAGGGACTGTTGATGCCGAATGGAAGAATTAAGAGTGAGGGAGAGGAGGGCGAAGGGTGTGAGTGGGAACGGAAGTTGGGAAGGTGGGAATGGGTCGAGGGAATCCCAGATCTTGGAGGCGCGAGCGAGCGACGAAGGACGGACGGTACCTAGACACACAAAGGGAACCCAGAAGGGACAAGGGACGAGGGTGTGAAGGGAAGGAAGCCCAGGCCAGGGTGCGGCAGGAGGTTCCTGGTAAGTGCGCGCCAAAGACTAAAGTGGACTGGACGGGCAGGGAGGTACCTCTGTTTAACACGATTCTGGCGCCAGGCACAAGTACCCGCCGCCTTCTCTGTCACTGACTGTACGGAGGCAGGGCCGGTGGGTTCGGACCAGCAAGTACAAGAATTGCTGTGGATTATCTGGACAACTACGACTCTAAAATGCCCACCGTATCATTATTTTTATATCACCGACTATATCGCGTTCAAACGATGCCTTTTCTTCCCAATCAAGACTCTGTTGGCTGTTTCAGCGCTCAAAAACGCCGTCCTGATACAGAGCCCGGAAAACTCATGTGGCGGACCCACTAGCGACGACATCCGGCCGGTGCCCCCATTACCTAGAATCACAAAAGTAGCATCCACTGTCAAGAACAAAGAAGATATCGGTTTGAAAGAAAGGCTCTGTGTCGGCACGCGGTCAATGTAGCGTCTTGGCCTAGTCGAAACCCTAACCAACACGTTTGCGACGCAACCGCTAAATTCAGGGAGAATTCCACAGCCTTATGAGGCATATTGGTATCCATTGAGCATCGCCAGCTTGTGACCCGACAATATAGCATCATTATCACGATCAATGCGAAGGGGACAAGTCTGACAGACGAGAAAATATTTATCTTACGGCCACGTCGTCATGGAGAAGGAGGTATCCGAATGCGGCAGGGCATGGGTGACATTGAAACCAGTCACGCGCTGACTGGCATCATCATATTCCTTGTCCAGTTGTGTGGCTGCCTTTTGTCCCGCTCAATACCTAGGTAGCGATGGCATGCCCCTAAAAGTCTGACGGCCACAGAGACAAAAGGCGGGCCCAGAAAAAATCCAATCTGATATCGAACTCTCAATGAACAGGGGTGAGTTAATAATGGACCGCTTACGAGCCAATCACGATGAGATGACGTTCAGCACAAACGCTGGGGTCCTGGTCAGCATCATTGCGTGGGGAACCGGGGCACACGATGAGTTGGGTGAGGCTTCGGGTGCAAGAAGACTTCTGACGTTAAATTAAGGTGCTAAAAATACTTAGTCTAAGATCCTCTAAATATATAGTAAATTATGCCAAGCTTACCCAAGGCTTTTTGTCACCTAGGATAGAGGTCCTAAGTTTTATTGCA
>LTDI01000287.1:0-33505 GCA_001654545.1 Fusarium agapanthi
GGTATGGCTCGGGAGCAGGCGATGGGTCGTCGGTGGATTGTTGGACGTTGCTGAGCCAAGTCTGGACCCTCTGGTCGATAGACATTTTGGCGTTGCGATACAGCGCCCACGGCGTTCTGTCGCTCTCGATTGCTGTCGATGTTCCAGTTAAGATTGTGTTTCCGGCTTGATCTGACCAGGCAACCCAACCCTCCCCCCCCGGCCCGGGTCAGCATAATTCCGCCCGTCACGGCACGGCATTACCGTTATTGGTCTGATGGGGGGGGCATGATCGAGGATGTAAAGATAACAAGAGCCGAAGGATGATAAAGAGCAGTCTGTCTATTATCGCAGTGTCATTATTATCTTTGGTCACGGTGATTTCTTGATGTCTTGAATTGATCAGGCCCAAGGTCGTGGAACAGTCTAGGGTATCGCACGTCACTGAGTGAAGCGACCCAGTTGGTGTACCCCACTGAGGGTCAGCAATGTCTCACTCAACTTACAGGGCCTAGAGGGCCTGGCTGGTCTGGGCACACCGTCTCCAATGCCGATGGATGGCTTCACTGGGAGACTTCAAAGCCCATTTTAATTGCGAACGTGTCCTGCTTACGCACCACTTTGCACAATCCGCAGCCCAGACGAAGCAGTTCGTCAGATCCAGCATCAGTGGCCTTTGTAATCCCATCAATCAAGACCCTCCGTCTCCCCTCCAAACCACGTCATGAAGCTATTTAGCCGGACCAAGATGGTGTAAGCTTAAACGCGTCCGTCAGCAATAAGTGCATCTCTACATCGCAGATTCCTCAATTCACAGTGGAATATAAAGTCTTGAACGCCGTGTCTTCCAACTGCGTTTTTGGTCTTGCGCGTCGTAACAATTGAAGCTTCAATCCTCTTGCAGCATACGGCCATGGCTTCTCGAGTACTGGCTGAACGTCCTCTGGCCAACCCTGCTGTTGAAGTGAATGGAAGCAATGTTTCTCAATCCAGGCCGACATCCATTTTGGAGATCGAAGAACCTCGCGAGGATGAGGACAACATCGTCTATCCGACTGGACCAAAGCTATGGTCGACCATGGCTTCAATGGCAATCGCATGCTTTCTCAGTGGACTTGTAATTCTACCCCAGACCCATATGGACGACGTCCCATTGACGACATTGACAGGACCTCACCATTGTTGCCGTCGCTGTCCCAAGCATCACAGACGAGTTTCAGACCATCTCAGATATCGGATGGTACTCAGCTGCATAGTAAGCCCCACGCCCTTCCCTCTCCAACATTTCAGCTCTAACCTTGCTTCAGCGGCATGACCCTCAGCGCCTTCGTCTTCTTGTAAGCCCCCAGTCCCCATCCACCCCAACTCCACTAACCTCCCCAGCTTCGGCCAAATCTACACCCTCTTCTCCATCAAAGCCGTCTTCCTAATCGGCATCGCCACATTCGAAATCGGCTCTCTAATCTGCACTCTCGCACCATCCTCCGCAATCTTCATCCTCGGCCGTGCAGTCAGCGGTCTAGGCCGCGGCGCCATCAACGGCGGCCTGTTCAAACTCCTCCGTCAATGCTTTCCGCTGTCCAAACAAGCTATGATCAATAGTTTCTTTGGATCGATCCAGAGCGTTGGTCTCATCACTGCGCCTACGATTGGTGGTGCCTTGATAGATGCGTTTTCGTGGAGGGCTTGTTTTGGTGTTAATTTGCCGCTGGGCGTTTTGTGTCTTGTCTTGACGGCTTATGGGGTTCATGAACAGCCTCCGCGTCGTGATGCGCCTGTTCTTACTCTGAAGGATAAGGTTAAAAAGGTCGACTTCTTTGGCACGCTGTTGGCTGTACCGGCTATTACTTTTCTTCTCATGGCACTGCAATGGGGAGGCACAAAGTTTGGTTGGGGAACCTGGCAGATCATTGTTCCACTCGTTGTTTGCGCTCTTCTATTCGTGGCATTCGGCTACTTGCAGTATCGTCAAGGTGACAACGCTCTATTGCCACCCAGGATCTTGAAGCAGAGGAGTATCATTGCGGGAATGTGGTACGGTGCGTGCTGTGAGGGAGTTTTGGCTGTGACCGAGTACTACATGTCTATATACTTCCAAGGCGTACGTGGATATTCACCTACAAAGGCAGGTTTGCTGGCTCTTCCAATGGTTGGTGGTTTGGCAATTGCATTCATCATCTCTGGTGTTGGAACTACATGGATCGGATACTATTACCGTAAGTCCCCTCCGAGCTCTTTCGACCACTACTGACAGCCCTAGCATTCATGTTGGCCACGAGCGTCCTCACACCTATTGCCTCTGGTCTTCTCACAACTCTCGATCTCGAAGAACAAATCGCCAAAGCCGTTGGCCTCCTCACCTTTCTCGGCTTAGCAGTCGGTCTCGGTCTTCAAGGTCCACAGGTAGCCTTGCAAGCAGTTCTCCCTATCGAGGACGTATCTCTTGGAGGTGCAGTCATCACTTTCGGTGCGGGAATGGGCTCTGCCTTGTGGATCTGTGCCTCTGCAACATTATTCCAAGACCGCTTGTCAAAAGAGATCCAAGATGCTGCCCCTGGCACAAACACTACACATATTCAAGAAGCGGGTTTGTCTAAGTTGAGGGAGTCAATTGGACCTGATAGGCTGAAGAGCGTTCTATCTGGCTACGAGACCGCGGTAGTGCAGACGCTGTATATTCCCTTGGCATTATCGCTTCTGAGTATTATTGGCGCAGTAGCCATGGAAAGAAAGTCAATCAAGAAAAAGCGTTCTTGAGCAAGGGGTGAAAGGAAAAGGTCTTTTCCGGGGATCTACAGAAGCCGGGTTATTCCCATGGACCCACTTCGACATCCTGCATTAGTTTCGCTACTTTGCCTTGTATTGGCACGTCATAGTTCCATATCTTCGGAGTAGTCCCCCTAGAATGACGAAGCGGCTGAGATTTTCTCGCCAAATCACCATTTGCGGAAAAGCTTCCGGATACACTTAACCTGTCTTGTTTGTGACATCATAATAAGCATTGAAATAATTCGATGGACCCCTAATTTGGACCCTTACAATCTCCTCTTGACTTATTTGTCCTGTTCGCACAGTTGAGCAATACCAGGCGCAATTGGAGAAACGAACGAACTCCTTCATGGTATTACCATACAGACCCATCAGGGCCGCGCCTGCGAGGGACGGTGCAGCTCTTCCCACCACTCTCGTCGAGCGAGCTGTAGCTAAGCGATCGGGAATCATCAAATCGGCGTGCTGGGAATGTCGGAAGCGGAAAGCAAAGGTGCATTTGCTCAGGGCTTGTTGGGAATACAGTTGGCTAACCCGCTGTAGTGCAATGGACAAAAACCGGTTTGTGTCAACTGCTCGAAAAACGACCGGCAATGCGTATACGACTCCGATATAAGGGAATCGCGGGCCAAGGGCTTACAACAGGCGAACAAAAAGCTTGAAGAAGAGCTCGAAGCTGCGAAGCTTTTGTTGAGACAAATGGCCAATGGTTCTGCTGAATTGAGAGGTACCGTGTCCGAGTTGCTAGAGGAAGAGAAACAACCATCCGAGATAACCGAGTTGCTGAAAAGCGACAGAACAACCAATCCTGAGATGGAGGCGGTGGATGATAGTCGACTATCGAGCATATTGAACGATCCAATACTAGGCCATGTTGCCAATGGTACTTCGCATTCCTTTCCAGTGGACCACTCCGAGTCCTTCAGTGCAGACAGCTCGAGTATGAATCAAGAAGAGTCTTCGCCAGATAGTGACTCGTTCATTGCCATGGAATCAGCAGCAGTGAATTCTTACACAGCAAACGCCTCCGTAATCTCTACGTCTGATTACACATCTACCGAGATGCCAATCGATTATACCCAACCAAACACTCCAGTAAGAATCAAGATACTGAATGGCCGTCCCCATGTTCGATACTAACAAACTTACGCAGGCATTTATAAACAACTGCGAAAGCGTTCCATTCTACCCATCACAGCTCCCATACTCCCAGTCATCCATCACCTCGACGAGCTATCCTCCGCCTGGCGATTTACCTACCGTGATTCGCCAACACGATAACGAAAGAATAATGAGCCATCAGACAGAACGCGCGAGTCTATTTTTCCAGCCGCTGTTTAACCATAATGATTATTACCTCTCAACGTCGATAACTACGCCAGTGCCACAAGAAAAGCGGGATATAGACTCTGGGACCTTGAGCGTTGCCAACGAACATCCAGAGAGCACACATGGCAACGTTACAACCAAACTGAGTAGACCAGCAGAGGAGAAGCTTCAAGACACAACACTCAGAACATACCCGAATTACGAATACAACTTTGGAAACCTTGCACTTTCGAATAGTATTAGAGCGAATGGATATCCCCGCCATATACAAGATGCGCAAATACGCAACATCTTCGTGCCGAGCTGGGCTGCTACAACACTCAACACTGAGCTGGATCCGGGGGACATGAGCAATGCATTTGGCGATATATACCAAAATGCCACAAGCCTTCTCACGAAAGGTGAGCCGGTCAACCGCGTGATTGGACACCATCCAAACATCGCCGCATTGTACGATCAGGATCAATTCGACAGGTCGTGTTTGTTGTCGCAATGGGCTGCTCGCATGGTGCACAGCGTGAAATGTCAGGGTAACTGACCATTCCCGGCAAATGACTGTTGGTGTGAACTGATTGTCGATCTAGGATATGATTTTACCTGCTTTGCATCCATGAATGTCTTCTGGTACATGATGCGATGGATGATCGACCCATCGCCAGAAACATACGCTGCGATGCCAGAATGGATAAGACCGACGTGAGATTCCTCAGATCCATCCAAGCACGACATATACTGATAGCGACAGTACAAATCAGCTGTTCACGCCTCACATCAGCATGGCCGATTTTGTCCTCTGGCCTGCGTTTCGCGATCTCGTGGTGCAGTGCCCGCAGCTTCAAGAGCGCATGGCGTGGTTGGCCGATATGTCGATGTATATCCGGTGCGAGTGGCCGTATGCGCTTGAAGATGCATTGAAGCCAGATTCGGTTAATGGAACTGTTGATCTTGTGGATTTGGCCAAGGTATGCTCTTCCTCTGGGCTGGTTAAATATGCTGACTGGTGCAGGAACATGTTTGGAACCTGGGATGTTGGTCTGTTGGGCCTTCATTTAGGAAATTCGTCATGAATGCGGATGCATACCTTCAGATTAGAAATAGATAACAAATACACTGTTGACTCGAGCAACGATGAGGCGATACATAAAATGGGGATGTCTATCTTGGTCAGTGTGCGGAATCACTGAATGTACCAATAGTTAATAGCTGGAGCCCGTATATACTGTGTCGGCTTCGAACTCCCCATCGAATCCTCTCACTACAGCAGGTTAAGCCTGTTTCGTCTTCCGTAGTATAGTGGTCAGTATGCAAGCTTGTCACGCTTGAGACCCGGGTTCAATTCCCGGCGGGAGAGTCGCCACCTGTAACACACAGGAAATTAGTTTTTTGGGCATGCGACTTCTATACAAGTCTCATTGTCGTGTCATTGAATCTTTTCTTTTACGTTGCTCCGCGCTGCATCAAGTTGCAAGCTACCTTTTGCATCGCTGTGTTGCGGCTATCTCTGGGCTGCCACTAAGAGCTTACTTAGCACGGTGGTGTTTATGCGTCACTATGACGAAGATCCTATCGCGGGAAGCTTAGCATCTGGCCAACACCACCTTGCATGCGACAAAGCAACTTCATCAGAGCATTCTACAAAATGGGCACTGCACAGACCTCTCCTATGAGTATCGCACACCAGGTAACCTCCAAGCCAATACGAGGAGTGAGTTTCAGTACAAATCAACCTCCCGATGCAATCCGACAGCTCATCCGCCAGTGGCTCACTGATGAAGAGGCCGAAAAGATCTTATCAAGGTTTCAAAATGCCTGTATCCCCAATCGCCAGGTGTTTTGGAGCGGCATGCTGCGAGAACATGCTCAGCAATGGGCCGATACGCAAGGACTTCAAACATTGACAACCGCACTCGGTCCACTGTTGGATGCCAGTAACCCAAAATGTGCTCATAGACAAACCCGTTCTCGATACATTCATGGCGCTTCTGTCATTTTCGCATGGTTCGTCTCTCAAGGTGATCTGGTGACTGTACTTTCTCATCCTCCGCCCCTGCTCTTTCACCCTTCTGGGCAAACCTTCTATCAACTGTACGAAGAGCCTATCCTCAAGGGTAAGATGGGGAACGGACCTGTGGGGAGGATTCACACAGCTCACCCAGCCGTCGAGATAGCTAGCGACTTTATCTATCAGCTATGGCCATGTGATATCTCGTGGTTTTGGATAAAGACGTTTGGAATTCCTGATATTGAATTCCAGTGGCGCAAAACCAAGATACTTAAACCCAGACCCAGTACACAGGTAAACGCTCATGGAGTACCAAGCAGAGAAGAGAGGCTCCACTCCTTCATACTGACTTCTTAACAGCCAGGACCAAACTTGAGCTCAGCATCATTGTTGACTTCAAAAAGACCAGAAACTATTGGCCCTGCCAACAAGTCAGTGGCTGATACAAAGCACAAGATAACGAAAGGCGGACAACAGAAGACAAAGAAAAACAAAATGAAGAAAGTGTCCAGTGCGGCGGTAGTTGACCAAGGGAAGAGCCCAACTACCAAGAAATCACCAAAATCTGGCACTTCTAGCAATAAGCAACCATTGATCAAAACAGCGGTCATAAGTAAGAAGCAAAATGTGGATAGCAGCCTGAAAAAGAAGGCAAAGAAGAAGAAAAAGAAGCAGGAACTGAAAGTGGCTATAGTGGGCTCAAGATCAACTTAACGCAAAGCAGGGACAGAAGAAACCTGCGACAACGGCCGGAACTAGGGGTAGTAAAACGGGCGCAAAGGCTAAGCCGACCATCAAGTCTGTGATGAAGGACGGCAAATGAATAGATTGTAACACGACCTGCACGCCTACGACTTGGGGCTTGAAGGGTAATAGTTGAGCTTGTCCATGATATATAAGCAAGTGTATGTTATTCTACGTGTTTTTATACGGTCGAGGTTTCGGTAACTAAATATCGAGAAGGAGGCTTTTCTATGACTGATACCTGCTCAAACTCTTTTGTGACCCTGATTATCTGCCTCGTGCTCTCGTCATCCCTATCGCTCTCTCTATCTTCGCCCACAGCAACAGTAGCTCTGACATCTCCGTCATAAATCGGATGGTGCTTCCCACGAACCTGGCCAATCGTCACGAGGTTTATGTCGTCGGTCCCTCTGGCATATGAACTGTCGTCCTTTAGGAGCGCCTTGAAGAGGTTTCGAAGCATGGGCATCGATCCGGCGATGATGCCGAGACTGCATTCAACTACTGTCCAGAGGATGATGTTTCCGATACCGTCTAAACAGGTCAGTTAAAAGTATAGCATCTCGACGCACGAACTTACGGAGTTGATTGGAAGGCTGAGAGTATGCGGGAGAGTATGGAAGTCGAACAATAGTTGCCACTGATGCCCTATGATATGTCAATGAGAATCGCCATGTATTGGGTCAAGACCTACAATGCGCCAATGCCCATAACCACGTTCGCCATGATCTTCAACGTCCTATGCATTTGAACATTCCGCAGAATGATCACTGGTAGTATAGCGACAGACCAGTCGACCACGATGTTGATCCCCGACACAACGTATGTCAGTACTGACAGTATACCCTGATCCAGACATGTTCCTGTGCTTGGATCCCAGGATGCGCTCAGAGGTCTGCATCTGACTAGGCCGATGATTCCTGCTACCAGTGTAATGAGAACTGTCAAAGCTGTAAAGCCCCACAGAAACACTTTAATTCTCTTGTTATCCGTGACACGCAGGAGCTGGGCGCAGATGGATATCTTGATGAGCAAGGAGTTGCTGATATAGAAGATCTGCCAAAACGTCACAGCCTAAAACATGGTTAGACGTGACACTACAAGTGCCGAAGAACGTGCCTTGAAACCTTCCATCACCATAGCAGTGTTGAGCTTGGAGTCGGGTGTCCCTATCCCAGTGAAGCTGCCCCAGATGACGACTCCATTGTGCACCAAGTTGAGAGTCGCGCCAATACACATGAGCCAATCCTCAAGTCCGAAGCAATGATGCGTCACTCTAACCCATATTCTCAAGCTGACAACAACGATAATCATCGGTGTGAACATGATAGTGACAGCGAGAAGAGCTGCAGCAAGACCAGTCGGTTTGACTGCGTGCCATGCTTCTGAAGCCTCTGCCATAACAGGCAGGTAGGATATCGCGAAAATCAATGCTGGGCGATTCAAAACGAGAGTCGCCAGATGTTGAGTAAGATGGGATACAAGAGTACTTAGCCAGATGGCTCATGTCCGCGAGTAATTACCGTGGTCGGGTGGATGACCAACCCTGTTGATGTGTCCAGCTTTAGCCAGAATGCTGACAGTTATGCACCGGAAGACCAGCATCAGCTTCCGATATCAGGACTTGAAGTTTACTAGCTTAGAGAACCAACAGAAGACGAATGAGAGAAGAGGCAACAAGACAACAAACAGTCAGTCAAATCTGGTTATGAATCCACCACGACGCTTTGTTTTATGCATCTTGAAGGACTATGCACTCTGAGAAGCTACTAAAGGATCCTTCATTTAAGCGCATTCAACCTCGAAGTCATTATTACCATCCCCAGACTGAACCTGAACAGATCTGGGACCCCTGCATGCCACGAATCCTTGGCCCTTGCATCGGGGTTAGCTGTTTCCTGGAGCCAACACGAGGGTGTATCCGAAGTAGGCTAATCTAATCTGAGCGGGTTTGTGCACGAATGATAGAGTATTTCGTAACAGGGAATTCATACGGACGTCAGGGGGGGTGCATGGGAGACTGCCTGTGGCCCGATGATCTGATCTGGCTGACAGGTAAAATGCAGGCAATTAGTCGGTCTTCCATGAGCGCTGGGAGGTTCATTCAGGAGAAATCTTAGGAGTCTGATTTACAATGCAATGTTACCGACCTTCAAATCTCGATGGAATTAATCCCGGAGCCCGGTGAAGATCGATCCCAAGCAAGCGCCAGACTAAATAATGCCAGGGTCCAATGGTCCAGGAGCTGAACTCAAGGGTGATGAGGGGTTCAACAAGGATAGAAATAAAGCACGTCCCTCAATAACAAGGAGCCTTCTTTGCTTTTGCCCCTCGTTTGTTATGTTGTCCGTTTACGCCTTTATTAATTGAGCTGATCGAAATGTCTGTCTACGACGTCAAGGGTAAGAATGCCATTGTCACTGGCGCAGGCTCTGGTATGCAATATCCTTTCATTTCCTGCATACGAAATGGATAATTGACGTCGAGCAATAGGTATCTGCCTTGCCTTCGCCCAGCAGCTTCTTGAAAACGGGTGCTCCGTTGTGATAGCTGATCTCAAACTCCGCCCCGAAGCAGAGGATCTCGTCAACAAATGGGCGACCACTGAGGGCGACAAGCCCACTGTTCACTTTCACAAGACTGATGTTAGCGATTGGACCCAACTCTCATCTCTATGGGACGCAGCGCTCAAGAAGCTTGGCCAAATCGACATCGTGTGCAATGGCGCTGGCATTTATGAACCCCCGTCAAGCACCTTCTGGAACCCTCCCGGAATCTCATCTCAATCTGAGGATAAGGTTGACGGTAGTCCGGGCGTGTACAAGACCTTTGCTGTGAATGCACTTGGTCCTATCAGGTTGGCACAAATTGCCATGGACTACTGGCTTCAGAATCGTAACGTGCAAGGCAACATCCTTTGGGTCGCCAGTTGTGGAGGATATTTGCACTCGCTACAGACGCCTCTTTACTTCGCTAGTAAATCAGCCATCGTGAGTTTCGTCAAGTCACTGTGGACGGTCCACAAGCGATTCGGCATTCGGAATGCAGCAGTCTGTCCCGGTGCCGTGCACGTAAGTAACCTCACCAACGAACCTCCCTATAAAGCTATCACTAATCGTTAGTACAGACACCCATCTTTCACCCAGAGTACTGTCGTGACAGAGTGCCACCGGAGACTCTGGGTCTCACCGCAGAACAATGCGCCAACGTCATGTTCCAGGTCCTCACTGAAGAGAAATACGGCGATGGAAACATCATTGAGACGATTCTTATCGGGAACAGAGAGAGTAGCTCGGTTAATGTGCGGGAGGTTCCTATGGAAGCGTTGTATCCTACTGTCGTCGCTGAGGGATCGCATGATGGTCTTTACGAGGGGGAGGAGAAGTTGGCGAAACAGCTTACAGAGAAGGGAATGAGAGAATGAGGCAAGATAGCCCCGGGATAAATCAGACAATGGTCTTCCATTTGATCATCCATGATGATAGCTCGTAACTTGTAAGCGATGTGCTTACTGTTGGCAGTAGATCACGCTTATGCTTGGCTTTGGTGTATTGCGGATCTGAAGCGGGTTCCGTGCGGACTTTATGCGGATTCAAGGATCATGCTACTAGAGTTTGTTAGCAATAATATTTCAAGAAGAGTATCTCGTTAAATTCGATCGATCCTTGATGACGATATGATGTTCCTGGGCTCGCTGATTTGTCATGTCAGAATCGGAACAAGATGATAAAGACCTGGCTTATGCTCAATAGTTTAGTCCTTCCTCCTGCCTACATCAGAACTTAGTCTGCTCCTGACATCACGAAACAATTTATTGAAATGAAGTACTCAGACTTATCGCTATTCTTTGTAGCCTCATTCTTAGGAGCCACTGAAGCCCAGCTCTGCCATTCTCATCAGGCTTCAACTCATCTTTCTCTCTTTCACCTGCCCAGATCAAAGAAGCCAAGCTTTCGGAGACAGTAGCCAGCAGCGTCAATACCGTCGTCAACTTTCATCAATCTAGTCTTGCAAACGGCGGCCCAAAGCAAGATGACTTTTACAATCTGCCCGATAGACCGGCCAATCTTCGCCCTGGTCAGGTTCTCAAGGTGCAGGAAGTGACCAACCCAGCCCCATTCTCTAATGCACCAGGCTCTTCCCTCAGCAGAATCCTCTATGCGACTCGTAACTTCAATGGAACTATCATTCCAGCCAGTGCTTATATCCTTTGGCCTTTTCTGCCCCGCCAATTCAATAGCAACTCGGACGGCAAAGCTCCAGCGGTTCTCTGGGCCCATGGAACGTCTGGTTTCTTTATTGACTCTGCACCTTCCTCTCATCGTGGTCTCTGCTACGATAACGTGGTCCCTCTGGCCCTCGCACAAGAAGGCTATGCAGTCGTTGCGCCCGACTATGCTGGTCTCGGAGTAGACAAGGCATGGGACGGGAGTGATATTCCGCATCAGTACTTTGTTACGCCTACTGGTGCGCAAGACACTCTCTTTGCAATGGAAGCTGCCCTTGGGGCATTCAGTAACCGCCTTAGTGGGAAGTTCGCCATCATAGGTCATAGTCGGGGCGGTGGGATTGCCTGGGGTGCAGCCGAGGCGCTCGACAAAGGAAAGGATACCAGTGGAAGCACGGCTTTCGTGGAGCTCCTAAAGGGCTACGTTGGTACCATTTCAGTTGCACCCGTCACGAAGCCTTTATCCACCCCTCGGCTTTTCAGTAGCTACAGTGCATCCATAGCGCTGTCGAGTATCTTTCATGACTTCAGGCCCAGCCAATGGTTGACTCCACTGGGTGTCGCGAGACAAAAGCTGATGAAGCAGATCGGAGGGGGCGTTGCAGTTGGGCAACAGCTATTCTTCACTGAATCACAAAGCGTATTCGAGAAGCGGGATCGGTACAACTCTTCTGACCACGCTTCTGCCTTTGACAAGCTCGGGGCTGTTGGGGATAAGCCATTTGCAGGTCCTCTTTTGGTGAGTCAGGGTTCCGAGGATGTCTTCATCGCAGCTACGACTACCAACAAGACTGTCACGGATACCGTGAATTTGTATCTTAACAGCCCGTTGAGTTATGTATACGTCGATAAGTTCGGTCATACCCCAATTATCTCAGGCGTACGAAGCCTTTGGATGGCATGGCTGGAGGACAGGTTCCAGGACAGAAAACACTCAAGAGGACTCAACAAGACATATGTCAGTGGATGGCTGGGCGATGATAAGCACTTTCTTGGAGGCAATGGCTATCTTCAGTGGAGTGGGGCGCCAGAGTAAGCTTATCAGAACCCCGGGGCAGTCTAGCTTTAATGATGGCTCAGGTGGATTTTGAGCGCTGCTCTCCACACAGTCAATGTTGGTGAGCAGTCATGATGACCATTCTATATTATACTGCCTAGAGGCTATTTCAGTCACATAATTCGGGATCCCGTCCAATACCTATCTTCTGTTCAACCACTGTCGTTATATTTGACCAATCATGTTCTAATCTGTGGACCTGGTATGACTACATGGTGTCTGTCTCGTTAAGCCCAAGCTTACGAAGTACCTTCCTGGCTGTCTCTTGTCAAATCAATGTAGTCGCTCTCATCTTGACCTGCGTCCTGAAAATGACTCATATTGCTTGGACCTTCCAGGGAACTATGAGGATGTAGAGGCTTCAGCTGTCCCAGTTGCGGTCCGGGAGACCATCCTCGCCTTTCAAGTGATAATGGACCAGCGATGGCCGGTGACCCAGAAGGTGTTGTTCCCTTAGAACCTGGATCCGTAGACAAAAGCCTGGATAACAGTGTTGAGGGACTCGGTCTCGGAGTAACCGGGCCCCCAGAAATAGATGGAGATTCCCGTCCATCTCTGTCGGGGCTATCGAATAGGCGATCTGCGTTCAATCCTAACGGCAGGGCTTCCGGACCTTTTGAGATAACCCGCGCCGAACTATTGAAAGAAAACTCATAGGCTGAAGGTAAGGCATCTGGCGCATTTGAATGAGGGGGCTCAAGAGCCAGAAAGGATGTCGTTTGAACAGAAGCTGAAGAATCTTGCGACGGCCTGTAGTCAGAGTCGTTCGGGTCATCGTTGTCAAGTGATAAGTATTGACTGGGTTGACGCGACCCGAAAATCGATTCTTGGTCGTCAGAATAGCAGTTAGAGTGTGCTTGAGATCTTGCATTCTCTCCTCCCCTGGAACTGCACGACTTTCCAGCTGCCAGTCCCTTCATGGACAGCATCTCTAATTTCTGGGAAACGACCCTATCAACTTCACTGGTTATAAGCTCCTTCTCTAACGAGCAGATTTGATGCATCATTAAACCTAAAAGTAAAGGAGTCACCTTCTTATTGGCCATGCCATCAAGCTCCATGGTGGCTTGGTCATCAAGAAGGCCTTGGACCATCGGGACAATGGCTCGTCGCTGCTCAACTGTCTTTTCGCGACGTTTCTTGGACAGAAAGAACGCCGGGGTATGACCTAGAGTTCCGCCGGCAATTGACTCATCGAATACATACTGCCACTGTTCGATGTACGAAGCCATCAAAGGTTTAAAAGTTCGTGTGGCCCAGGTATGCGCGTTATCAAGGACCATTTGGAACATGACAACGTCAGCAAGCTTGGTCATGTCACCCTTCCAAATAACGCGCATCATCTCAATTCAAGTCAGCCAAGAGAATCCAAACAGATAGATAGACTCACATGCCCCTCTTTGCGTCTCCTCACTATCACCTCTGTGGTCTCTCGGCGGCAACACGGGGCGTCGAAATCAGTGGCATAATACATGATCCACACTTTCACGCTAGGCCCGATAGTAGTGATGACAGGCATGGGGGGGATGTGCGCATGTTTGGGCAGTTTCACAGCGTACTGAGCTGTGTGCCTGATCAAACTAATCGCGCATGCCGCAGCATTAGCGGCCTGGCAACAGACATCTCTCGCGGGCCTATTGTCCTGCTTCTCTTTTTTATATTCGATTACAAGCCAAGGGTAACATTTGAGATTGGCTTCCAGTGGTGGTTCTTTGAAAAGGTGGCAAGGCGCTGGTTCGAGGCCAAATCTATGTAATCTCTTGAGCGTTGACCACGTAAACGGTTCCATGGCAGATATCTCTTGAGCCTTATTCCATTGTCTAGCATTAGGGTCAACCACAGTAGGAATCCCGGCTGGATGACGGTTGTGATAAATGGGAAGGAAGAAAGCGTGGTCTGGTTTAGGGCTACTGAGGATCTTAAATGGCGCTATTCTGGACTCCTTATCTTTTTTAAAGAGGTCCCAGAGGCCATCGGTCTCTCTTGATGACTGAGTTAGCTTGGGTAAAATAGAGACATAAATCTGCTTACCTCTTAACTGCGTCATGATAATATTTATTGTACGACACGCTTGAGTATACGGTCAGCTCTAATGCCCAACTAAATGTTATAACCACCTTACCGTCTAGTGTCATCTTTAGATAATGAAAGAGAATCGGCGAGTCTGTCGAAAAAGTGCTTTGTATAGAAATCCTGCCATTCTTTCTCTTTATAGCCACCGTTAACGAGACTGTGCGCCTTGCTCAAGGTCTTCTGCGCCTCAACTAGGGCAGGATCTGTACCCGGATCATATAATAAAGGCTTCAACTTATCATCAGAAATAAGCTCATTCTTGTTGATCAAGCCTTCTCCATTGACTACACAAGAAAGGTCTGTTATTAATCTCCGTACGCGCTCTACGTGCGGAGGGAACACATTGACCGGGATCAGGGGTTTCTTTTCATCGTAGAAAATGTTCCTTTGGCCAAGTTCATATCGATCCCAAGTCATATTTGGGTAGGAGCGGAGGCTGTATGCTGGGATGAGGGAATATCGACGGTGGAAAAAGTTATTTGGGACAAATCGCGCAGCTATATATAGAGCGGCTAATCATTCGCCTGTTAGCCCATTTTTTGTTGTCTCTTTTATTTGCTCGCTTTGACCATCTGTTGGTTGACCCATGCAACTTGTCAACCAACTGCATAATATTGTGTCTCAGCTTTTGGCTAGTAAGGTTGATAGCGGCGTTTCCTTAAGTGGAAGGTCCTTCGGTGTGGGTCTCGGCGAAGCAACCTGTTGCCATGAAGTTGGCCGAGGCGCAGCTGGTGAACATCTTCTTTCTATCCATAACCAGGAAAAGGCTTTGGACAGGTATACTTATCAGAACCCTGAGGCAGTCTAGCTTCAAGTCTTGCATCGAGATGCTTTCCACATAACCAATATTGTTGAACAAGCATCGCAACAATTCTCTATAGCAATAACTACGGGCTCGTTCAATCCCATATGGCGCTGATCCTAATCAGGTTGGTTCTGTCCCTCTGGCTCATTCCCAGTTACGCTAATGTCGTAGTGGGCTGGCTGTTACAGATCAACCAATGAAGGAACTTTGATTATGGTCTCATCCCAATCCTGCAGCTAATTGTATTTACTATATTGGATGAAGACTTGGCATACACTGGTCTTCCCAGAGAGAAAACGGTAGTAGTCTCTATATTACCTCAAACTCCCGGAGATTTTAAGGAACATTAAAATTTGTCCCCCCTGGCTTTGTACCATATACCGAGTTATTATCAAATCAGTAGTCATCTTAAAAGACTTGCTACCTAGTGAAAAAGTGCACAACCTTTTGATTCCTAACTGTGTGTGCAAAAAAGTCTATTAATAAATCCTCTTTATAAGCAAAGCTACAGGTAACTCCCAATCTCATCGCGAAAGAGCAAAACGTACAACCCAGACGCAAGCACATATCTTAACGCTAAGGTAATTTCTAAGCAGGTATCCAGTAACAGTTCAGTACGTTGGCCAGAAGCCTACCAGATAATCTAGTCGAAGCAGTCTGCTGGCTGACTTGTGAGAAGTCAAATTCCCAGGGGTCGTCCGGGTCCAGCTGCGACATGTTGGATTCACAATCAACCGGAATCGAAGGATCGTCATTTGCCTTGATGAACTCTTGGAGTTCCTGGAACTGGCAGTCCTGTGCTTCGGTTGCTAGCGTTCTGCGGAAGCCTGGGTCAGTAACCCCCAAATCTTTGAGTTCCCTTTCAAGTTTCCGCTTCTTTCTTTGGTTTGATGGCCCAAGAAAAGTGCCCCGATAGCTAGGGATGCTAATAGAAGCTGGCGTGCTGGAGTTGTCCAGAGTTGGGTTGGCCAAAGGTTTATGATATATGTATTTAGCATGTCAGCGTCTTCTGGTTTGTCGCCATGGTCCTCCTGGTACCTGGTCCCGACGGAAGGGGAAATAGCCAGCCGTACATGGTGTTAATGGTCTTTGCGCCGGGTCCTGGCCAAGAAAGATGATGTCGTAAAACTCGAACCACCTCACCTCGTCGCTCATATTGGACTTCTTCTTTTTTGTTGCTCCCAACTTGGCTGCTTGCTCCAGTGTGATCTTGCCTACAGTAAGCTCAGCGGCCTTGATAGGACACGGATCCTCCAGGCGCTGATGCTTGAAGAGCACGTCTTGTGACACGAAGCTCTCGTGACAGCGGTTGCAGACTAAGGTGTTGCTAAAAGCTGCAGAAATGTGACATCGCTGTATGTGTTCACTAATTGATAACCCTACTTAGTACTTAAGGTCTCCACGGGGAGGTAAAACAGCCAACCTCCTTAAGACGATGTATCTTGATCCATCCATGACCCAAGCAAGCGCGGTTGAGCTCGGATCTATTGACAGGGCCTTTAAGGAATGGGCATGCAAACCTTGGTTGGACAGGTGCGTTTTTCTCTGGCCTCGGTACCGTGGCTGCCTGTTCGTGGTACTTACTGTTTGTACCAATATCATAAACGACATCCAATTCTGATATTTTTCTTTGCCTTTGGCCTGGGGCAAGTCTGTGCTGAGTGGCCTATTGTAAGACAATGGTCAGCTGGAAACTTGGCCGGGCCGTCATTTGCGCGCATATCGTTTGTCGTCCATCGCATAGCCAGTGTAAAGGAAAAGTATGTCAGGATTTGGTTAAAGGTTCCGATAATAGGTTTAGATCCAGGTGTCGATATCCCCAGGAGTCTCGGGTTTCGCACATAGAATGTATAATTAAGTACGTGCGGAGCGAATAGTCCAGTCGCAGATCTCTCTGAAGTCTCGTGTTGTAGATTAGTTGTAGGGATTGCTTCGTTCGTTTATAAACGTTTTCTGTGGAATAAATGGTCTTTGTAAGTGCGAGCCTGGTATCCTTTTTATGATCCTTGGGCATGTCCTTGGGCAAACAATCCAATGGTCGACTACAGACGGTCTCCTGTTGGAGGGTCCTTTGTAAGCGTGAGCCATGGCATCCTTCTTATAAGCCTCGGACAACTGTGTTTGCCTTCATCCTGATACGCTTTGTTGGCTGTGGTTTTGTCAAAGCAGTACCCTCAGCTTTCGTTTGGCAGCTACGTTTCTTGCTTGGTGGAACTTTCGAGGTTGGGTTATGTCTTTCGTTCAAAAGTGCTCCATTGCCTGCTAGCAGTTGTGACAGTGCGAAAACGAGACACCTGGCACATTGATGATCAGAGGGGGTCCCGATTGAGAGCTCCTTATCGATTCCACTGGCCGAGGATGTCGGATGTGCCTTGTGGTACCTTCTTGAGTAATGTGGTTTTGGACATCCGGCCAACGTCGCTTGCAAAAACAGATAAATCATGTGCTGAACTAATATTTTTCCCGTTCAAAAACTGGCCGATATGGCCCAGGGGCTATTCCAAGCCGTCAATGCAAAGCTTGAAAAGGTCGTGCTGCATGTTTGTCATCATCCCGATATATTTATGGATTCTAAATAGCCCCAACAGTTCGCAGTAGACGCTCATGCCGCTGCCTCAAATTCGCGATTTCTTCCGCAAATTCCTTGATTTTAGTTGCTCTTTCCCCGGCATCGGCAGCTAGGCTCACTTGTGGTATTTCACAAGACTGAAACATGATGTTTAAATCTGCTTTGATGATATCAAAGGCGTCACTGAGAATACTTCCGAGCCGTATTGAAGTAATGGCAATTAGGTTGTTCATGCTTTCCGCAACAGCAATGGACAATTTTGGGAAGATCAGGCCTTCTTCAATGTGCCCTTGGATGATCGACATTTGGCGTCCGAATTTGCCAGTGTCTATGCAGAATCTTTCTGTTAGCCAGCTACATTTGCAAAATAAAAGATGAAAAGAAAAGTACACGCATAAACATTGAGTAAGCTATGTAGATTGGTGTATCGCTTAGGCGAAAGTCCATATGGGTTGAGTTGATGGAAAAAGACACATACCTTTTTGGCTAGCTGCATCGCGGTATACTGGTATCATGTCTTTGAGAATGTAGGAGTTGTAATTCGATTCCGACGCGTACCTGCGTATAACTCTGTCACGTTATTAGAAATCTGTTATAGAGAGGCTGTTGAAAAACGAAGACAAGAGCTGCATCCTTACCTGACTTCCGCAATGAAACCGTTTTCTTCCCTGCCTAATTTATACTCAAGATTCTCCATCTGGGTAGCTATACTATTGACGATTGGACCAACGCTCTGTGAGGGCAGTAAATCTGTAAAGTTGGATACCGTTAGCAAGACCAACAATCTACTATCGATTGAGCAATGTGAACTCACCACAAACGCTAGGCTTTAATTGGTCCAAAATGTTCCTCACACCATCCAGTAGGGAAGAGAAGACATCAGTCACCTCCTCTTCCATAAGATCCCATTGGCTTTCAAGCTCCATGCGCATTTTCCAGATAATCTTTGCGTTCCAGTTCTCGTGTCCTCGTTTCAGTGTCTGATGATCACCATTATTCAGACACCACGCATTATACTGACCTGTGACAATTTCATTAGTACGAGGTCTTGGGCGGTCTGCGAGCTCGGGTATTAAATTACTCCAATGCCACTGAAAAATCACCGTCAGCCATGTGTCTTTTATGATACACGATACGCTAGAACTCACAGTTTTCCACACTCGTCCCTCTTTGATGGCAGCCTGATCCCAGTGATAGTCTCTCCGACCTTGAAGGGGGATTAAATTAGTTTCCTGTCTCATTCATGCACAATTTACCAACTATCACCTACCAAAGAAGGTCATTATCTGCTCTTCAAAGCATCTACTGAAATCCTGCCTAAATGTGTTGACCAGTGTGGGTAACTGTAAGCTTTCTTAGTATAACACGATAAGGTGAGCTGGGTAGTTTCAAATAATTACCTGATCTATAGCCTCCTTCATCTTCATTTGGACAGAGTCGTTCAGCTTCTCGATTGCATTTTGCTTGTCAAGCAAGCTTGTAGCCCATAACTCAAGGGTATTAAGGAGTGAAGATAACCTAGACCTGAGAAAGTGCTTTGCTTCACTCAGTTGAGCATCTGCGGTCAGACTGTGACAGAAACGTCGAAGTTCGGGAATTCCGCTCGCTCTTGCAAACTCGGTGTTTCCTTTTAGGGAATACTTCTCGTACCACTTATTGGACACACAAAATACGTCCAGACTTCTGCCGTCCATCTCGGATGAGTAGGCGCTCTGAAGGTTCCTTTTGACATGTCCATTCCGCGCTTGGACTAAGAGAAGCTCCTGCCTATGTCTTGTTAGATGTACTTGATGAATTCCAAATAACGTGACTCACTGCTTTTTTATAGCTTTCTTCTTTGTTCTATCTCCAGAGGTCTTTGCGGCGTCAAGCTCAGTGTCCAGTCTTGCCATCGTATCAGTCGATATAGCTTTATCGGGACCGCAGAATTCGCGTCTCGCTGTACCGAGGTTGATGTCCTGTTTACAATGTTAAGAATTGAAAACAACATGAGATACGCCGCATACTTACCTCTGACTTCGTACAGACGACAGCAACTTTCAACCTTTGGGCGCCGGATTGTTCCCATTCTGTCGGTACATGGCGAGACAAAACGTAAAATAGCGAAGACTTGAGAGATTGGTCGGTGATAGCCCGTGATATCTTAGCAACAATCATGATGTTATCACATTTAATGAGATAATCCTGAGTTGCTCGGACTCTTGCTAAATTCGTGTCTTGGAGTCCTTTAAACGAGGTGATAAGTCAACCGTGTAAGCCCAAAATAAATTAATTCATGTAAACTCACCAGGTAAGTCCGCGAGGACAATTCCAGTCTTTAGAACTTGGGAGTTGAGATACACGCTGCAAATTTTATACGTCAGGCAAGGAAGCCAAAGCAGGCGACAAAAGGCCCTTTTTCTTACCGGATAATTTTCGTAAATGGCCATAACTTATCTTGCATGAATAATTTCGTTTTTTGGACACATTCTTCAGCTGTCTGTGCTGTCGATGTCCAAAAGCCGTCATCGCCACTCGTAGGCCACTCAATCTCCCTAGTCCAATCGACTAGTTGATTCGTGATCCTTTCCAAAGCTCCATCAGACTTATCCTGGGCAAACTTCGGCGTGAACTGCCTTTTGTGCTTGAATGCGGCACTCAACGCAGACCATGCTAGCTCCGATTCTCTGATATAACGATTGTACTCTTGCTCAGATGTCTCGTTGGATTCGACAATTGGAAGAAACAGTTGTCTATAGCTCCACAGAAGCTCCTGGATAAGCTCCCGGATCTCAGTCATAGAAAGGTACTCCACGTTAATGGTAATGGGCTCAGTCTGATCTGCCTTCTTCTGTCGATACTCGGTAACAACTGAGGTGCAGGCGGATCCAAGGTCACCCTACAATTTAAGCGGTCAAATCAATTACCGAAACGTTAGAAATATTCCAGTCCGACATACCGTTTCAGCGACTCCTGGAAAATGAAGGAGTGAATTGATCAAACTGCTTTTTCCTGTGGGGTAGGATTAATGAGGGTCTCAGGACAAAACGGATCAGTTGTTGAGTTCTCACCTTCCCCTGAAGCTCCCAGCACAGCAACTGTGCGTGTGTCAGTGCCCTGGAATCCTTGCAAATCTTTCGCGTCATCCAGGAACTTGGAGAGCTCTGAGTCTGATTCTTTCGGATTCTTTGTTTGCAATTTCCGAATGGCCTTCACTGCCATCTTGGCTAGTTCGGGACCTTCCTTCAGTGCATCTTGAAAAGCGGGCGTGAAGAGGGTATGAATAGGTGCTGGCTCTTGTCTAGGATCATACGGTGTGACCGGCGCTGGCGGCTCAGGAGTTGGAGACGGTACATGATCTGAGCCTGGCGTCTCATCTTGTACGATGCTGGGAGTAGGAGGCGTTGCCGGTGTAAAGGAGAGTGATCGCTGTCGACTGCCTAACGGTGAACTTGAAGGCGAAAGGAATGGGGACAGATGTGTTTGGGTGTTGCTTGCAGATACTCGTCGACCACTTTGTTCAGGAGTGGTTGTGACACATCTGAAGGGTGATTGCAGTTGAGAGGTCTTTGACTGTGGCAGTGGGAGGATTTTTCGCGGGGGAAAAGGGGACGGCCAATGGGACGGCCAAGGGGATGGTGAAGGGGAAGGTAAGGGAGAGGGAGACGGTGAAGGTGAAGGAAGTGGCGTCATATTGTGTAGCCCGTGGAACGAGAACAAATTACCCTGAGTGCCATTGATTGCGGATCCAGCATCGTGATCACTGGAACCGAATCGAAAGATACTCTGAGAGCTGGCGTTTTGTTTTGAAGGCTGCTGGCCGAAGACATAAACGCTACTAGGCGAGGACGAAGATTCAGAGCGTGAGTTAGGTGGGGCGGGTGCCGGAATGGTTTCCCAGGGGGATGATCGTCCCGGATTTGAAGGACCGTCATGTTGCGGTTGGGCCCCATGGTCTACAAGTGACAAGTTACCAAAGATAGTAGTTGGTAGGTTTGGAGAAGAATTGTCCATGGCGTGATTCGAGAAGATATGTATGTGCAGATTGAGCAGTGAATTTGAGCGTTGCACTCTGAAAACGATAGAAAACAAAGAATGCAACGGTTGGGCGTCGACGTGATATAAATACACAGTTTGTAGCCCTTCTCGACGGGGTACAAACTGTCTTGGCTGTGGTTTTCATGCATGTTGGTTCAACATTGTACAGGAAAGACCCATAGACTGTTTCAGCTCACATGCACATGGCCGATAGAAGAAGTTTGCCCCGCCATCCGGCCACTAACGTGACCGGAAAATTATGGACTCGAGTCAGTTTGACCAATGATATCAAGGACAGAGATCCTTTGAGCTTGATATCTACAGGCACAGCCTCCCTCTGTTTCCCTTATTAAGCAGTTTGATCCGTCCATCCGGAAGTGACCACTGCAATCCTCCAAACTTGGGCTAAAAACTAAAAGTTATCAGAGCACAACTGAGCTTTATCAAGAGTCAGCTCTCAATTTCTGTCAGGGATTCTAAGAACGGCAATCCTGTGTTGTAACTCAAAAGATGCCTTGGATGTAGCCGTTTCTCAGGTTCCTTCCTTCCTGGTTGCCAGTTCCGGCGAAACAGCAACAGGCATGGGAGGTTATCTTTGGGGCGCCCTGATTGGCCCGGGGGGTTAGGCGCACGGCCCATTACGCCCAAACCACTAAGTCGAAAAAACATGGCCAATCCCTGTTGAAGGTGCCTGAGGCACCTACCTCATATATCAGCCGGCACCACCCGGCCCGAGACCTTAGTTAGCCACAGTCAATACACACACATCCCTCTCAACAATCCCAAGCCACCAAGTTATCCCCAAGCTAACCCCAAGCTCTAACCGAGTCAAGGTCAATAACATTAACTAGGAGACCAGACCAGGGATCAATATCACCCACTAGCAACCAGAAAGAAGCAAATAGACTAGACTTACAGTTTTTATGCCACGTTTCTATCTGGCCCTCCTTATCTCCTAGATCTATCAATCAATCAGTCAGTCAGTTCATCCGTTAGCTAGTCAGTCAGCCCGTCAATCTATGTCCTGCACTTAGTCAATCAATGCACCAATCAGCCCATCCCACCCAATCCAACCTGCCCTACTTCCCTACTTTGGAAAAACGTATTACAAGCACCCCGTCTACTCTCCGATAGACAAGCTGATAAGGGACGGATTAACAGTTAGGACGTTGACGACTAGCGAATACCCGCTTTTGTATGTTTTTTTGCCACTTTACTTTATTTGTATCTCCAAAACTCCTATCACATTCTCCAAAATAACAATTTAATCCATACGCCATCACACTTTCGCCAGCTTGACGTACACGTTCTTTGGTGACCGCGTCAACGCGAGCATCTCATCCTCCGTAGCCAGCTCCGGCTTAACCGGCTCCAGCTTGAACGCCCAGAAGAACAATGTCAGGAATATTCTTATCTCGATATATGCCAGTTTCTTACCAAAGCAACCACGAGGTCCAAGTCCGAATGCCTGAGACGGTCTCTTTTGCGGATCAAACACCGTCTCTTCCTCGCCTTCCCCATTGACAGTGGTCGTAAGCCACCGTTCAGGAACGAATTGCGCAAGGTCTTCTTCATCAAAGAGCTGTGTTCTCTCCATATGTGCTAAAGCAGCTTCGGATCGCTTTTCAGTGTTGACTGGGATACTGGGCATCATGACGCCAGGACCATTGCCGAGGAAGCCCACTGTTGTTCCTTTCGGGATGAAGCGGCCGAGGATCTGGGTATCGGTTGTGGCTTGGCGAAGGGTAACTGGGGCGACACGTGAGTGCCTTAGCATCTCTTCAACGACGGCATCGAGGTATGGGATGTGAGTTTCGAGGATCTCCTCGGTTGTTGGGACGCGGTTGTCCTTTGTCGCTTGAGGGTGTGCATTCGTGATAGCTTCACGGAGGAGTAACTGTACGCGCTGGTTGGCGGTCAAGTACTTCATTCCCCATCGGAGCACAGCGGAGGTTGTTTCATGTCCGGCAACCAAGTATCCCATCAGCTTCAAACAGTTAGCAAGAGCAATACACGTACCCAAATGGTAACATACCTCGCTCATGATCGTTTGACTTCGGTAGTCAGGCTTCCGTCCTTCCTTCTCAGCAATGACATCCTCTCTCGCAAGCATATTGTCCAGAGCACAACGCTGCGGCTGACCAGACTCTCTTCGTTCAACGCTCTTGGCAATCTCACGATCCCTCAATCTATCACGTCCCGCTCTTGCCCTTCGCATCTTGGGCGAGAGATTACGGTAGAGAAAGTGATGGATAGTGGGAAGGGGGGATCTCATGGATAGACCAACACTGTCTGCAAGGGTGGTGAAGCAACTCTGCTCTTCGTCGATAGAAACGTCCTCAAACTCGAAGAGGTCATCTAGTCCACCTGAAACGGTTCTCGCCTTGAGCTCTTCGAGTTGTCTGCCAATCTGGCCATCTCCAGAGTCGATACCAAATGAAGCACTGAGGATGATATCGAGTGCTGAGTTGTGGATGTCCTGAGCTATTTCGAACGGCCTGCCGCCTGATAAGTCCAGTTTACGATCCCAAAGCTTGAGAAGACTACTGAACTTGTCGTGGATCTCTGGAGCCGACGCCTATCGAAGTCAGTGAGCGCTCTGATGCATAGTCTGTTTCTTGTTACCTGATGAAGAAAGGTTGGCGCCATCAAGTCACGAATCAATTCTTTGTTCTTCTTAAACTTTGGATCTGATGATTTCAGTGTGATGTGATGGCCCGGTACAACACCGTTGAACTGCTCCCACGTCACGTTACTTCTGTCAAACTCCTTCAATCGACGCAGGCAAATATCCGATGCCTCGAAGTAATCCGCCACGAAGACCCACGGTGCGCCAAAAGGTCTCATGAAGACCTGAACGATTGGCGATTGGTGACGAGCAGGTTGCTGCGCCCACCATTCTCGACGATTGGGAGCATCTCTGAACTCGGGGATGTCGCCCATGAAGGATTTGACCGCATTTTCGTTATACGGGATGCCTGGGATTGGCTTGGGGAGTAGCCATCGTCGGAGGAGGTACAGGGCGCTGAGAATTGAGAAGCCAAGGGCTAGGGTTAAGTCTCTTGGAGCGCGCTCCGATAGCTCAATGAGACGGGACAACATGATGGCTGATTACAGAAGCAAGCAAGCAAAGCTTACTGGGCGTAGCAGGTCTTTATACCCTTTGTCAGCGTCACAACTCGTAAGATAACAGGAAACTTTAATCCGAGAGGGAACTATCGATGTTGCTGGGATCTTGCATGCCCATTAGATGCCTTCTTATTGGTTCATCGCAGCATACTTCCGCAATCTGATTAGCGGAGGCGCAAGGCTTGCGGGATTGCGCCATGTCATCTTTTAGCGGCCTAGACCGTCGAAGAAGACACCGAGAGGGTGATGAATGGTTTCTTCAGCTAGCTAATGGCTTTCATTAGTAGGAAACTCAATTCATTACTGAAGATTGCTACAGATTTAGCAACGGCGACACCAGTGAGAGTGTTGCACCGTGGTGCCTTGAAGGATCCCATACGAAAGCGAAAAGGATGAGGAGCAGCATCTGAATTGGGAAATTCCTTCGAGATGGTTGTCGTCGTCTGAGGTAGGCGGAAGTCAATCACTGACATCAGACTGGGCGTTACTGCTTATCTGCGCCGCATGAAACGTCGCACTATGTAGTTCAGGATGTTCCCGCTAACCTCCGGCGGAGGTCGACTTCATGCCGACGTCACATTTTGGCAAACAACGTAGCTATAATCGGTACACCCGATTACTTGGGTTTTCTGTACTGAAAAGTGGAAGACTATTTCTCATTAAGTATCAATCTATGAAAGGATATGAAAGCCTATCGGTAAGGGGACACGATCTCAATCTAGGCACGAGGAGGATTGATTTCAGGGTTGACTCATAGAAGCGACAACAAAGTAGATCCTGCAGAAATGATTGCATTCAATGACATCGAAAAGGGTATTAAGAGAAGATATAGTAAACTCAACTTCGATATGCTATGATAGCTTAAGCGGCGAGGAAAACATATAGCTGAATGAAAGAAAATCCATCAATGTTCGACGATATCTTACCCATCCGAGTGGCGATAGAATTTTCTTTTTCTGTTTGTATCCCTTGGAAGACTGTCCGTGGTGTTTGGGAGGTCGCCGAGAGTCCTTTTTTCTTTCTGTCCTCTCCTGTTGTTGTTGCCGAGATTCTTCTTCTCGTTCTAATCTCCTCTGCTCTCGTCGTCTTTGCAGCTCGTGTCGTCGAATATCTCGTCGGCGTCTAGCATCATCACTTCTTGATATTGGGTCTCGATTAACACTGCTTGAAAAACGCTGCAGATTGAACCGCAGGATTTCTCCTGCTTGTGATGTTGCTGGAGGTGCGACTGGAATCACAGGGGCCTCGATGTTTTGTTGTGCGGCTGAATCTTGTCCCACCGTGATACCTCCCATCTCGATATCGGAGCCTTGAACCTCGGCTCCAGGGTCTGCATTCCTGACTTGCGCTGCTTCTGGGCTTGCGTCACTATGCTGACTCTCTAGTCCCTCTGGGCGGCTGTCTTCGTTTTGATATTGCTGTAGTGCATTTCTCAGGTTTTGGTTTTCCTTCCGAAGTCGCTCATTTTCCCACTGCAACCTAGCGATACTATTTTCTTGCGCAATATTAGAAGCTAGAGGTTGCAGCGTCCAGATACCGAGTGTCATGGAAGTTTGGTCGTCATATGCCAACGCCGTTTGGCACGAGATTGCCTTGCCCTTTGAAGCTTCAGTCTGTGAAGAGCTGCCCTGTTCAGAAGCTTTCTGTTTGATGCACACTTCAAGTTCCCTGTCAAGCCTTTCTTCTCTTAACTCTTGGATAGGTACCTCTAGTGCCCCAGAAACTTTAGTTGTTTGGTCAGGTAGCTCATCAGAGACAGTGTGCTCATCAAGCTGTTCCACAGCTTGGACTGCAGCGTTGTTAATTACAATCCTCGGCTGTTGAGGAGGAACTGCCTGATGTTCTGGCTCGATGGTTTTATTTTCCGTGTTGTTCTCATCCACAAAATATGTTTGGGTAGCCACTGTTGTCATTCGCGGCGGCTCCTCTTCGGTTTGCTGTGCCGCGTCGTTCATGGACCTTCCATGGCCTATATTCCGCTTCTGGTAGTTCTCTACTTCTCGAGAGAGTCTAATAATTTCAGTTTGTAGCCGGCGGTTTTCTGTACCAGCGATGTGCAGAGAGTTATCCATTTTAAGATTTTCTTCTGCAACGCGGTTCCATTGCTGTTTTGCCCAGATATAATTTTCTGGCGTAAACTTCTCGGGGTTAGCAGGTGTTGGTCGAACATCTGGCAAGATGAAGGCGGCCTCGAACTGATTTGATGCTTGCTGAGTTACCTGGCCTTCGAGCGCAGAATTCAATTGTTGCTCTAGGTCATTGGCGCGAGACTGAGCTTCGTCGCGGTGCTCGGAAACCTTCGTCAGTTGTGCAGTGAGTTCAGCCAGCTGATCCTGAACCCGGCGTCTCATTTGAATTTCTTCTGCCAATCGCGACCCTAGTGTGAAGATATCCTGCCCTGACGACAAACCTAATTCATATGATTGGCCACTCTCACGTACATAGAACAACTCTTTCGGCAAACTGAACAGAGATGAGAGACTTTGGGTTCTCTGAGATGGCTCAAGTTCTGGTTCCTTGAGCTTGCCATGAATCTCTGGGCTTGGGGTTTGGCTTACTGCCCCATTATCAGAAGCTGGGGAACTCGACCTTGGTCTTGAACATTGAGGATTAGATGTTTGGTTGCTTGGTTTCCTCCTTACTTTAATAGGAGGCTCCAATGATAGAGGTGTCGTCGGCGATGGACTATGTCTTGAAGTCGAAGAAGAATTTGGCCTCGCTGAAGAACTCCCAGACGAAGACTGAGAGCCTGGCCTCATCGGTCGATTGATACATCGACTTCTTCCAGGCGGGCACCATTCTGGGCGCTTCTCCGAGGATTCAGCGACAGCCATTTCAAATGAGAGAAAGAATTCTTATGGACCTTCTTTTACACAAGTTCAAGGGGCGAAATTATTGCTCTTATATTTTACAGCAGCCTCAAAGAACCCCGTTGCGATCTCGATATGGCTGCGTTTGGTTGGTACACACAATTGTGTACACAGAGCCTACATCAATGAGCTGCAGTTTTGGGGGCCTCAAAATCGAGGGCGTGCGTCAGCAGACTCTTCCGGGCGAATAATGAGCAACATCCTCAGCCAACTACGTCTTACGTGCCATTCGCTTCGCGCTCGTCGCCAAAACTAGACGAGATGTCTGCAGCCTCGTTTTGAGAACGGAAAAAGGCGCGTCGGCTACGGGCGGTTATTGAGCCGCTTGCATCTTACAGAGCGAAGAAAAGACCGAGTTGTCCGTCCTTGTGTGACTGGGACCCCCACGATGCGAGTGTTCAGGCTGACATCAATCGCCAACAGCGGCTGGAGATGTTGGGGGTAATGGGTCTACCGCCTGGAAGAATTCGGACTTTCGAGACAGGAGAGTTCGGACACCGAGGTGCATCAAAGTGCATCTACCATTATTCCCAACATGCCACATCAATTTACAAGCGTCAGTCACGATGGTAAGCACCTGGAAGTGGTGTTGACACTTAAGCTAGCTGACTTCATGTAGCAATTGTCTCTCTTTTCGTGGCTGATTTAACCTGACTTTGCTATTACATATGATGCTGACCTACATTAACTCATTGATTCAAGATATGGATTCATTGATAATTGATGGATCCTTGGTACTAGCCCTATTGAATACTTCTCAACGTCGACTTGAACAAGAGCTCAATCAAGCAAACGAACTACCTAGGGCAACGTTGCATCCGGTTAAAACCGTAGATATAGCCAAAAAAGAAAAAGGTCAAGGAAAGCCTCATCTAATTATCTGACGATCTTCATCCAACAGCATGAAAGTTACAATACTCCACGTTCACGGGGGCTATCACCCTCCGGGGCTCCGGATCACGACTCCAAAATCCATCGCAACATACCCTGTACCACCGGCTAACTCTCCGATTGGCTCCACCTCAGGCGGTGAACAACGGAGTTTCCGCGACCCTCGTCCAATGACGTATTTTACGGGGGTTATCGGTTAATCACCGGCTCATTCGTTGTTCATGCAACAAAGCTCAGGTAACGCGATGAACTGATAAATACAAGCAACAACACCTCCGCTTCTTTTCAAGATGAGGATCTGCGAGGTAGTTCCTGACATGATGTGGTCGACCAAACTCTTGTGTCTTGCGCTGCAAGTCACGTCGTCATTCTCTCTTCCTGCTGAAATTCCGACTGAAGAGTATCCATCGCGTGAGCCGCCTAGTAACTTTGACCCCTGATGGCGCTAACCTAACCTTTGACAGCGAGAGGAACCGGCAAAGGAATTTGGAAAGATGCGTACGCAAAAGCGCAGCAATTTGCGGATCGGTTGACGCTCGAGGAGAAAGTCAATGTGACGCGTGGTTTCGCGGCTGATAATGTTTGCGCTGGTAACACGGGTACGATTCCGCGCCTTGGATGGCCTGGTTTGTGTCTCCATGATGCTGGCAACGGAGTGAGAGCAACGGATTTTGTAAATTCGTATCCTTCTGCTTTGCATGTCGGGGCAAGTTGGGATAAGAATTTGACGTATCAGCGGGGGTATTATATGGGGAAGGAGTTCAAGGCCAAGGGAGGTGAGTATCAGCATCTGAGGTTGACTTCTCGTACTGATCATAGTTAGTCAACGTCCTTCTTGGTCCAAATGTTGGGCCTTTGGGAAGAACACCGCTTGGTGGACGAAACTGGGAGGGCTTCTCGGTTGATCCCTACCTCACCGGCCAACTCAGCGCAGAGTCCATCATCGGGCATCAAGACGCCGGAGTCATCGCCAACGTCAAAGTCAGTATCCCCCTCAGATCCATCACCACCACTAACACCCACAGCACTTTATCGCGAATGAGCAAGAAACCTACCGTCGCCCTTACTTCGGCATCGAAGCAGTATCCTCCAACGTCGACGACAAGACTCTTCACGAGTATTATCTCTGGCCCTTTGTGGACTCGGTAAGAGCAGGTGTCGCATCGGTGATGTGTTCATACAACCGCGTCAACGGAACGTATGCCTGCGAGAACAGCAAGCTCATGAACGGGCTTCTCAAGACTGAGCTTGAGTTTGAGGGGTTTGTGTTGCTGGATTGGAATGCGCAGCATAATCTTGAGAGTGCGAATGCGGGCCTTGATATGGTCATGCCGATGGGGGGATTCTGGGGAGAGAATTTGACGATGGGTGTGAAGAATGGGACTATTAAGGAGGAGAGGGTTACGGATATGGCTACAAGGTATGTTCTCCTAAGCACCGAGTGAGCGTTTCCTAACAGTGTCAGAATCCTGGCCGCTTGGTACCTCGTCGGCCAAGACGTCGACTTTCCAACCCCCGGCATCGGAATGAAGAACCTCTCCCTTCCCCACGAGCAAGTCGAAGCTCGCATCCCCGAGTCACGGCCAACATTGCTCGAGGGCGCTATCGCAGGCCATGTACTAGTCAAGAACGAGAATAACCCTCTTCCCTTTGCTCAAAAGCCCAAGATGATCTCTGTCTTTGGGTATGATGCCACCATCGCCAAGACGAAGAATACGGACAATCTTTTCCAGCTGGGCTACACGTCCTCGCCAGAGATGGGCCAGGCTATTCTTGGGACTGAAGAGCACTTTGACCAAGCTGCCAAGGGAGGAACGATTGTTTCGGGTGGTAGGGCAGCTGCTAATTCGCCACCTTATATCAGCGATGTAAGTCTTCTCCCTTCTTCTCAAGAAGTCTACTAGCAAAATATAGCCTCTCAGCGCCATTCAGCAGAGAGCGGCGAAGGATGGAAGCTGGGTGAACTGGGACCTTTCCTCCTCTAACCCCGACGTGAACGGTGCAACTGATGTCTGCCTGGTCTTCATCAACGCCATGGCAACAGAAGGATGGGATCGCGATGGTCTCCACGACGATTTCAGCGACGCACTAATCCTAAACGTTGCATCGCAATGCGCCAACACGATTGTTACAATCCACGCAGCAGGCATTCGTCTCGTTGATCAGTGGATCGAACATCCTAACATTACAGCAACAATCATCGCTCACCTTCCTGGCCAAGATAGTGGCGAGGCGCTCGTGAAACTTCTTTATGGGGAGGCTGATTTCTCAGGAAAGTTGCCCTATACCCTGGCGAAGAACGAGAGTGATTATACTCCTTACAAGCCCTGTGGCTTGGAGCAGGGGAGCAAGGATCCACAATGCGACTTTGCTGAAGGCGTGTATCTTGACTACCGCTCTTTCGACGATCGGGATGTCACGCCGAGGTTTGAGTTCGGGTATGGCCTTAGCTACACCGAGTTCGAGTACTCTGACTTGGTGGTCAAGGTTGCTGAGACAAGTGCTTCAGCTGCTGATGACGATCTTTGGAGTACTTTTGCTACCGTTCAAGCCACCGTCTCTAACGTCGGAAAGCCAGACGGCAAGGAAGTCGCTCAACTATACGTTGCTATTCCGAATAGTCCACCCAAGCAACTTCGAGGTTTTGAAAAAGTCAAGATCGGTAGTGGTGAATCTGCAGATATTCCATTTGAGCTCACAAGACGTGACCTAAGTGTCTGGGACGTCGTCAAGCAAGATTGGACTCTTCAGTCAGGTAACTACACCATTTTTGTCGGCTCCAGCAGCCGCACCCTCCCCCTAAAAGAATCATTCAGCATAGAAGTTTAGAAGCAGAATCTATAAACTTTTAATTACAATATCAATACAAGAATAAATGAGGTTACTGTGCTCCCTCGTTACTAACACTCAACCCCCCACACTGCTCAAGTATTAACCCCGGAACTCCAAACCGTGGTAGCAAGATTCTTGCTCTTGCAAGCTGCGTAGATAACCAAGTCTGATTCGTCTTGCTGAGTGCTACCGAGAGCGACCACATGAAACGGTAGACTTGGCGGGGGTCTTCTTCGAGGGCCTTTGTGGCGACGCTGAAGATGCAGGATAGGGAGGGCTCGGGTTTGAATGGTGTTTCGTTGTAGGTATCTAGGCTGGAGCAGAGGATTTGCAGGGCGTGGAAGTCGAGGGCGGCGGCGTAGACTGTCCACATGAGGCGTTTTCCGCCGGAGGATGGTGTTTTCTTTGCTAGGAGCAGGATGTCGGCGAATTCCTGTAGTCATCAGCGAGATTTTCCTTTCTCGTTCTGTAGAGAGCTGTTATACATCACCAAAGTTTTCGACATGTCGCCAGAGTTTCTTCAGATCGTCGTATCCACCGTGAGTTGTTGACCGTGCTAGTCTGAGAAGCTCAAGTTTAGATCCTTGACAGAGGTGATACAAGCGGAGAGGGCGATAATTCTCCATATCGTCGAGGAGTTCTGATATAGGGTATTGTTCACCCCACATCTTGGGAAGAGCCGATCGAACGCTAAGGAAAAGATGTTCATGTGAGATGTAGTCATGAGCGTCGCGTGATAGAAAGTCAAGACAGAACTGTCCACTGTTCATGTTGCCCGTTGCCGAGTCCGCATCGAGGTATCTATATCTGTTAGTAAATAAGAGTGTAGTTATAGCTAGTGAACGTACAATGTATACAGCAACATCGCCTGTGCAACGCACGGTAACTTCTTCCCAGTCGCCTGTCCATCGTCCCGTAGATACGGCCGTAAAAACAACCGTATTCCATCGAGATGCAGCAACGACGCTCCCGTAGTCTCCGAATCACAAGCCTCATATCTCAAAATCAGAAACCACATCGTAAACAGCGCATCGATATCACAATCCTGCTCCGGCGTCTGACAAATACGATCCAACAACGATGACAGATCTTTTAGCGCTTGCGTATAATGCACCGCCGCCGCAGCTGCAAGGCGACTCGCCCTCTCCAACGAGGCACTCGCATCGATTACCTCCTGCGCAATAAGAAGTTCCTTCGCTCGTAGCTCCATGTTCGCGACTGCGATGAAACTCTTCATGACGCCGGGATACACACTCGCAATGTTGGTATAGATATACGAAAAGTTACTCCATAGCCAGAGCTTTCCATAACTCACCACCATAGTCGAATAAGGAATGTATGAAAATGCCGCTCTGTCCTGCTCACTCAGCTGCAGTGAATTCGCAAGCGGTATATGAGCCGCTGATAAATGCGATCGTGGAAATTCATGGCCGCTCGCCGGCGAAACAGGACTTCCAGAGTCAAAACTCGCAGGCGATTCACTCGACGCCAGCAACCGCGGACTCCCATACGCAGGACTCTCAACCCTCTTCCCCCTTGCACTAAGTGCCTGACCTGGTTCGAGCCATTCACACTTATTGGGGCTGTTCTCACAGCGTTTGCAAACAGGTCTTTGCTCATCACACTTGACTTTTCGAATACGACATGTCAAACACCCTTGATGAATATTTTTGTTAGCAGCGGTATCGGAAAGGATGTGGTGTTTCAGACAAACCGTTTTTGGAACGCGCTTTTCGGCGATCTGCGATTGGGGAGGGCATGGCGGGCGGGGATATGACTCGGGAATACAGACGCGCTGGGAAGATAACATGGGATCGTGTACTGTGTAATTGCGATGCAACATGCAACTGAATCAGTTTTTTCTTCTTTGTCAGGGCGTTAAAGTCTAGGCTGCGGGGGGGTTTGGGGCTGGGATTGGGGAGAAATTTGTGATAATGACTGCATGGGGGGACGTTTCCGAGGATGAGCGAGGGGATGTCGGGAGGGGATACCGATGAATTGAGTTTGTGTTAGTACGGAAATAGCTAGTCTTGATTATTATTTCCAAGTCTTTGCAGCTCTCGTTGCATTGTCACTCTATCATATCAGCTCTATAACCGTATGTCCAAGTTACGTAGTATCCAAGACCAGGTCACCAACTCAAGCAACCTCGTTATCTCCTCTACCAACAGAAATCAGCATCATCAGGGACACTACCAGCTTATTGATCCC
>LTDI01000288.1:0-41180 GCA_001654545.1 Fusarium agapanthi
ATTCGCTGATCATCACCGACCCAACTACTATTTCGCCGGTTAGTGGCTTGACTATGGGAGAGCAGACAGTATCCCGTATTTTCCATTGTGACTTGCCGACTGTGACTTGCCGCAACTGTGAGACTCGCAAGGACACTTCAGCAGGGGAAACTCGAGAAGCCAACATTAGTTCGGCTCTCTATCCCAGCTTAAACTATACGCAGCACCTCATCGTCACTACCAATTGGTAAGTTGTCCTCGCCCTCTCTCCGACATCGACCTTGTGCTCATATTTCTAGTATTGCTCTTGTGATCATGGTCAACAAGCCATACCATTTGAATGCCCAACGGAGGAGCGAGCATCAGCTCCTCTCTCTATCCAAGTCTGAACCAGATCGTCGGGGACCACAAGCAACTGGTAAATTGCCTTCAACCTTCTCATTGACATTAACCCATCACTAACTTCTCAATCAGTATTCCTTCCGATCAGTACTTTACAACCTCCCTCGGTTCACTCCCTCCCTCCCATCTCGAGAACATTACGAGCTATCAGCCACAAGTCTCAACTGCAAATAACACATCTTCCACCTCGACCCTTTTCGACTCTCGCTCTTTCTGCCTGAACAGGCAGCCCTGAACCTCGCACGTCATCTTCACTGGCTATTATTGGTGGTGGACACTTGGGAATGGTCAGCGCACATAATTAGCAAACAATTCAATATTCAGGATATCAATCAGAACATACTTCTCCCACCACAAGACTTGCAAACTCCATAATGTGACTGCCCTCCCCGGCTCATTGCCACCACCCTCTTCATCCACTTCGGCAATTTAACATCTCTCTCCGCACCAACTCATTCGATGGACATGCTAAGACTGCCCAACCACCCTCGCGCAACGGAAAGAAGCACTCAGCGCTGCCAACACAACTCGCGGCCCAGGCGATGAGAAGGAGAGAGCTCTGTAAGCAACATGTCACCCTGCGTCAGTTCCACCTTTGCCCAAGAGTGCAAGAGAAGTATTATTGGTGATGCCGTCTCGTCCTTGTAAATACCTGGCTAACATTTCATTCATTATCCCAGACAATCAACGCGAAGCTCCCAACCACGAACCCGTTCTCCCCCTCTCCCGATACTGCCCCCGCCAGCCTCCGTACATCACGACTCTTTGATCTCTCCCCAGAAAGTGTTCCCCAAAGTCACCATCCGTTCCGAACCGCCAAAAGCGATACTAGGTTTTGGCGCAAGTCACAAGGACTCAGGCGGCTTCGGCCTCCCACATTTCCAAGAAGCAAGAGATCATTCAGTTATCTCTCATGTCGAGAGGGCGGGCGTCTGAAGATTCAGAGATCCGGCCGTGCTCTTCCCGACGTACCTGACCTTGTTTCTACTCTGTGTACACTCGTCAACAGGCACAGCTGTTCAGCGGCCTGACGATACTTGAGCTGGTCAAAGACATTGCAGACTCTTCGTCAGTCTCGCTTGTGTGGAGCAAGCTCTTCACGATCACATCCCGACTGACTGTCCTGGGCCGATATTCCACTCCGTAACGCTTGGGAGGACCAAGATTCCGTTTCATCGTGAGGCTGATGTCCATTTTTGGTCGGCCTTTTCTGCTGACGTGCTGTTTGCAGATTCATCCTGCCCGAGAGCCCAGGCATATCACCAAGAAGCTTTCCATCGATGTTGCAAAGACGAAAAGGGCCTCTTTCAGTGCAACCGCATATCCTGAAGCGTCTGTTAATTTCAGAACTCCCTCGCAGCAGGTCGCAAGATCTACAGGCACCGTCGAGCAACATCAGACTTGGACGCCAGCGCTCAAGACAGCACATACTCAATATGGTTCAAGTTACAGTTGAGGTCTCCTTGCAAAGCATCCTATCATAAGTGATCAAAGACTTAGGTGACTTAGTATGAGTTGAGGATATCTTTTGCTGAGTTTATTTTGATGATCTACTCTAAGGTCTGATATTTTGTTGCTCCTCAGGACCAACTAGGCTTCTGGTCTTTGTGTGTGACGGCTGCGATCGTTCACATCAGGAACTGAGCCATCAATCGGTCATTGTGCCTACTTTCGAGGTACTACAAGGGGTTCTCTTTGGTGTTTCGAAAGAAGGGATATGGTTTGGGCAGTACGAACAGGCCATGGCTGACAAGACGGAAAGGGGCTCTTTGTGTATGTCAGCATTCCATTCAACATTCGTCCATTCAAGTTCTGATCTATCCCAATGTCTGTCTTCCATCCCCTTCGCCATCAGTCATAAGCATCCATTGTTCGCTGTGAGTCTATTCACCAGGACCCGAGGATAAGTTGAATCTGGTCTCTCCCCTGAAGGACTCAACTACGATATTGTTCCCACCATTAACTGAAAGTCGTCCCAACTTTCACATGAAAGGCTCTTCTCGACGCTCACCAGTAGATACAAGTCATGTTCATTAAACTAAAGTGTTCAATCTAAGCTAACAAATTGGTATCAAACAAGTCTATAAACAAAAGAAAGGGGAATAGAGGCAAAGTCGGATATCAAAAGCCCATCACATCAAGAGATCGTCCATCATAGTCCTCCTTCATACTTTACATCTCATCAGCCCCCTAATGGCTCTTGTGACCATTAGTCTTAGCACCCTCCTGTCCAATAGCGTTAACTCCAGCATTCAACTTCCCAAACTGCCACTCCGGCAGGGTAATACCCGTCTGCTCGTTAATAGTGCTCATCAGCGGCGGCAGCATCTGGTACACATTGCGCATCGTCTCAGTGGCATCGCCACCGCCCTGACCAGCACCAGCCTGGCTTCCAGTGTTCCACACGCTGATCTTGGGCTCGAGACCGCGAATGGCTGTGGCGTTGGCCTTGGCGAGCTCGACGTACGTGCCCTTCTCGATCATCATGTACTGCAGCAGGCCAGCGGGACCACCGAAGGCTTGAGACAACTTGCCGTAGGCGTCGGCCATGGCGGAGATACCCTCTGCCTCGCGGAGCTTGCTGACGAGCTCGGCTTCGGCGCGCTGCTGGGCGGCGTAGTTGTATGCTTCGGCGTCGTTGCGGGTCTGGTAGGCTTGGGCGTCTGTGTTCCTTGTGATCTTGGCGTATGTAGCTGCTGCATCAGCATCGGCGAAGAGCTTGGTCTGGTAAGCTGCAGCGTCGGCCTTGCGCTGACTCGCCTCTTGACGAGCGCGCGCATCGGCCTCGACTTCGTATGCAGCAGCATCAGCAGCCTGCTGCTTGCTCTCCCTCGCAATGGTAGCCTTTACGACATCCGTGGCACGAAGACGCTCCATCTCGGCAGCAGCACGCTTGATCTCAACCTCCTTCTTGAGATCCTCATCCTTGGACTCGAGGGTACGCTGGGCTGTGACGCGGGCGATGTCGACATCACGGGTGAGGCCTGTGCGCTTGGTGTCAAGTTGTGCTTCTGCTTGGGCGCGCTCGATATCACGAACTGTCTTCTGCACGGCGGTCTCGGCGTTGATCTTTGCGATCTCGCGCTCTTGTTCACCCTTGCGCTGGGCTTCTCCGACGTTACCACGGAGTTGAGCCTCTGCGACGTCGATTCTGGCTTGGTTGGTAGCGCCCTCGTGAGCTTTGCGGGAGAGCGAGGCAAAGTAGACTGAGTTGGGGGCATCCTTCAATTCTTTGACCTGTGAAATGTTAGCTATTCTGTCAGCCGAAAGGGGAGAAGGGGCGTACGTTGGCGTTGAAGATGAGCAGACCAAACTGCGACAGCTCGTTCTGGATGTTTCGGAAAATTCTCTTCTTAAAGACCTCTCGCTCAGTGAAGATCTCCTCCATAGTCATACTAGACACGAGGACTCGAGTTTCACCCTCGATGATACCCTTGACAATATTGGCAACATGCTGGCTCTGGGTGAGATTCTCCTTCTCCTCAGAGTTTGCCAGGAGCATAGCATACTTCATCAAAGCGTCCCCTCGGTCCTCGCGTTCAAGACCATCGGCTTCACTGTCGGCATCAGAGCGATTGGCCCCGCGCTCGTTGAGATCGGGACCCACTGTGAAGACGACGGGGAGAGAGAACTGCAGCTTCTCCTTTGTCATGGCCTGAAGGTCCATGGCATAGTCGTGAGGGCGGATGCTGTTGGGAGTTAGTGAGTGTTGACTAGTTGGAGAAAGGGGGAGGAATACCTGAAGCGTGTGCATCGTTGGAGAGGCCAGACCCAGGTAGCTTTTGTGATCTTGACGGTCTTGATGCCCATGCCAGTGATGGCAAGGTACTCATCGGGGGCAGAGATTCTGTAAGACATCTTGGGTGGTGTTGAAAGTAGAAGAGAGTGGAAGCGTAGTTGGGTATCGAAGTATCGAAGTGGTATTGTGTGACCAGGTGTAAGTAGTTGTTTGCAACGAGTATTGTATATCTCTAGAACCAATGTTCCCAGAGAAATATTTATATAGTATGATCAGAAAAGTGTGTCTCACAAAGCGGGCAACCACTTACTTATATGCTTCGATACAGGAACACAAACATGCATGTCTCAAAGCTTACAAGGGGTCACTTCATGATGAATGTGCCTCGCGCTCAAAGCTTCCAAGATGTGGTGGCGGAGTCTGGAGTACCCTGTCAATTCCCATGTTTCTGGAAGAATTCCATGTCCACAACGGGTATGCAATGCGGTCCCGTGATCAGATCGAGTTGAGGAATAAGATTAAAGAGAATGAGCTTGTGATGGATGTCATCGCCACTTTTGGGGAATGCCCGGGTTTGGTGAGGTTCTTTAGGTTTGTGGTGTTGGTGTTGTTGTTGGTTGGGCGTTCTCGGGTGATCTACAGTGGGGTTTGCCTCTAAAGCATCACCGAAGCTTCAGGGCACTCTGAACTCTCGTGTAAGTTGGCCTCAAGACCGTAATGCAGGGTGTCAAAATAAACTCAGTAAAAGATATCCTAAACTCATACTAAGTTACCAAAATCTTTTATCACTTAAGACCAACAACACATGACATTTTCCACTGCGTTCATTGGCAATTAGCTGTCAAACTTAGCTTCAGCCGCAAAGCACTACCAACACAGCCCTGTAAACGGATCACCTCTTAAGTTAATTTCCGCGCACCTCGCGGAACTCATCAATCAATCAATCACTGCTGCCGGTATCCGAATTGAGCATCTTGGCTAAACGCCCGACCACAATGCAAATACTCACGTGCAGAAAACATGATTCGATGATACTTGGAATGTCCCCAACACCGCCAAGCCCCAAATTGCAAGACTGAACAACCATCAACTCTGCTGCGCCACGATGAGTAACCAATGACCACCACAGGCACTCCTTCAGGCAGAGAGATAATGTGCAGCCCAAGGCTGTGATGAGAGTCCCCTCCTCTTTTTGTGGTTTCGGCGATTGCTAGTTTGACGCTTTTGATACTACGCTTTGAGACGGGGCGATACAAGGCTGAGTTGGTGGTCACCGAAGCGCTATTGATGGTGGGCTGACTGACTTGTAGTCTAGATTCAGGTTCAGGTCTATGTATGTATGTGCATCGGGCGTTTGGCATTTGTTGTGGCATTCGCTAAACATACGTCTTGCAGAATCTCCAGACTTGGCTTCTTCTCGCTGCAACATCATGTCTAAGCAAGACTCCTTCGGCGACGGGGACCTTCCTCCCCCATACACTGAATCCGGCCCATCAGCACCACTACCTTCATCAGAACCACGACAGCCAGTCACGACTATCTTCTCCTCACATCTGAACAACCTCCCCCTACGCATTCAATCCGTTCAAGCAGTCCGCAACTCATCGCGCGATGAACGGGATAGTGAATCACTCACCCTGCTGGTGCCTCACATTGAGGATATGCTCTCATCAATAGCGGCCATGGATCCGCCACCACGACTCGTCGAAATGACCATGGTGCCAGAAGAAGCAGTTGGTGAGGGGTGGTTCTTCAGCGATGAAGCTCAATCCCGTACTGTTGTGCGCGTTAGAGAAGATCGCAAGCTAGTAGGTGACCAAAAGAAACCCGTCAAGCAAAGTGAACCTCCCAAAAACAGAGCCTTCGACGAATGGGGTCGATGGGAAGACGACACTCAAGAATCTACCTCAGACGACGTTCTCTGGTGGTCAGATCACGACATGGCAGCCCGTCTAGCAAAATACATATCCCCTGAAAGGGTCGACCGTCAGGTTGTCAAAGCACACGTCGAACAAGCAAAGAAAGCGTCAAGATGGGGCTTGTTCAAGAAATCCGAACCACCAGCGCCAGTAGTAAAGACACAGGAGGAAGAACCGGTTACCATGACGGTCAAGGCTGAGGAGGTTACGTTTCGGCGCGAGAACGAGATGGGTATTTGGGAGGGCAAGACAGGATGGGGCTTGGTGGTCAAGGTCAAGTTACGACAGTGATGGTGCCGTTGGACATGGGCTGAGAATGAGGGCATTGTGGACACAAGATATATATAGAGTCAATTGAGCAAAAAAGACATGAACATCGTCAGAGAACATCCTCTACCAGTCAGTATCTTATCAAGTTCAATTGCGGGGGTGATTCGGAGATCTCAGTGCATCCTCACTCCTGGCTGCTCAGACTGGTAAATCTCCCCATTTCATCAAGACACCTCAAGTTCAACAGTTAGACTTGGCAGAACAAAACATTCTTCTCTAGCCGATATCACTCAGTGACACACACATTGTATCATCTCGGGGTCTTTTCTGTGCATTGGCGCGCGGCATGTAATGCAGTGAGTGGTCAAGTCGAACCATGTCTTCCCTGCTCACCAAAGGGTGACTGAATGCTGACAGCAACTTCTGAAGCCATCACCAACGACAGGTTCGCCTTTAAGAGACTCCATACTACCTTCACATATGGCAGGCACTACGTAGATAGCGTAAAAGGCGGCTCAATCCTCAATCGCATACAACTGCGAACGCCTCAATTCGGCCTTACACCACGTCGTGAAACTCACCCTGCCTAATCTCACAACAACATCTCACAACCACTGTATCCCCTCTCACAGCATCCATCCTCACAACCCAATCCCTTTTTTTCCGCCCTCGTTCGTGATTCACCTCTCTTGGTCTTAGTGCCTGACTCACTCGCCGACTTAACCCCACCTCATCTACAAAACCCTCACCTTCACCCATCACCTCCTCGAAACAGCCTCTAAACCTCCTCTTCATCCTTCAACACCACTATAACGTCAAACCAGACACCATGGCTTACAACGTCCTCGTAACCGGCTCGTCCGGCCATCTCGGCACAGCCCTTATGCTCTCCCTCCCGACATTCGGCTTCACACCTCTCGGGATCGACATCCTACCTTCTGAGAACACAACACACGTTGGATCAATCTCAGACCGCGAGTTTGTCACATCTCTTCTTCAGAAACACCCCATTCAGCATGTCCTTCACGCTGCGACGCTGCATAAACCCCATGTCGAGAGTCACTCCAAACAAGACTTCATCGACACAAACATCACCGGCACCCTCGTCCTTCTCGAAGAAGCCTCCAAGCTCGGCGCCCAAATCGAGAGCTTCATCTTCTTCAGCACAACAAGCACTTTCGGCGCAGCACTAAGCCCCAAGCCCGGCCAGCCCGCCGCCTGGATCGACGAAACCGTCGTCCCCATCCCCAAAAACATCTACGGCGCTACAAAAGTCGCAGCGGAGGATCTGTGCTTCCTTGTCCAGAAGCAAACAAACATGCCCGTCGTCATCCTCCGCACAAGCCGTTTCTTCCCAGAGCAGGATGACGATGAAGATCGCAGAGCAGCTGTCTCAGACGACAACCTCAAGGTGCTCGAATTGGCGTATCGTCGCTGCGACATTGAAGACATAGTCCGCGCGGCAGTCTGCGCGATGAAGAAAGCGCGGGAGATTCAGTTTCGGAAGTACATCATCAGCGCGCCGCCGCCTTTTCCTAATGACGCTGGCACGCTGGCGGTGCTGGACAGAGACCCTAAGCAGGTGTTTGAGACTGTTGCGCCAGAGTGTGTGCAGGTCTTCAAGGATAAGGGGTGGAGTCACCTGAAGAGGATCGACCGTGTTTATGACTCTAGCAAGGCGGTTGAGGAGTTGGGCTGGAAGCCGGAGTTTACGTTCAAGAAGGTTGTTGAGTTGGTTAGGGAGGGCAAGGAGTGGAAGAGTGAGTTGACAGGGAAGGTTGGGAAGAAAGGATACCATGCTGTCAGTCATGGTGTTTACACTGTTCGATGAATTAGCAGCCCGAGAATTGGCATTGGAGGAGGGGACACAGCGAAAAGTTTCACGACGGTTCTTAGACGAGACACAATTGACACTTATGATACTAGGTCCTGAGGGAGCAAGAAAATACCAGACCTAAATACAAGGTGTTAAAATAAACTAAGCAAAAGTACCCTAAACTTGGCAAAAGCATCATAAACTTATATTAAGTTACCTAAGTCTTTTTATCATTTAGGATCAAACAAACTCGTATTTGCCATGTATGCTATTTCTAAAAAAACAGCCCTCTCAAAATCAGGGTATCTATACTCAACCAAACTTGATTCCAGAGTTAGGGTTCCATGTCCCAGGCGCAGGAGGTTGGCCTGAACCACCAGATTGACCAAACTTGATACCCATGCCAGGAGTCCACATTGCACCAACCGGCGTTGGCTGTACTGGTTTTGGCTGCTGTACCGCCTCTCCCCAGGACTGTATGTTTGCCTGAGCTGAACTCTGCACAGGCTGAGGGGGTTGTTGTAGTGGTGATGCATATGAGTGGGAGGGGTCTTGGTGTGACGGCATTGGGCTTTGGGCAGGAGGTTGCTGGTGAGAGATGTTGAGGTTCGACAGTGTTGGCATGTTAATTTCCCTGTGAGATCAGTCAGTAAGAGGTCCGTAGAAGGTTAGCGAGGGACATACTCTTCTAAAGCTCGCGCCTCCATTCGACGCTGGGCAACCCATCCACGAATAACATCACGGAAACCCTGTCCAACAATCTTATTCAGATCATTGTAAAACTTGCGTCCAACTTCGAGGTTGTTGATAATCTCCTTGTACTTAAAATAGGCGTTATCAAGCTTCTGCAAAGCCACCTCACGTTCTCGGTTCCCGCGCTCACCCATCTGTCGCTTCTGCGACTCAAACTCGCGATTGATACGCTGAACATCGGCCAATAGACGTTCTTGATCTTTGGCCTCCTTTTCAATCGCTTCAACCTCGGGCTCATACAGCTTGTCAAGTCGTTTGTCGAAAAACTCCTCAAAGTGAGCCGGGACGAGCGCTGTGTTAGGGTACGCTCGCTCCAATCGGGCTGCTTCCTTCAAAATGTCTGGCTTGATGTCGTCGCGCCGGGCGTTTTCCCGCAAACTTTCAACCTTCTTGCGACGACGGCTCTCAAGACGTAGAACGTCGTTGTATGCGCCGCGCAATCTTCCTATGACAGGCTTCAATGTCTCGGGTATGTCAACCCGTCGGCTCGACGGCACAGAATCCATCAGATCTCGGTCCGGTCCGGAAAGGATAGCAAGCAGATCCTGAATCGCGCCAAACTTCTCTCTGACAACCGCATCGCTACTAATACTGCTTTGGAAGTAGCTCTCGATCTCAGAAGCGTGCTGCCAAAGCTTGCCACCTTGAGGATCTTGCCGACTCTCGGGTCGCACCCATCGGGCTGTTCCGTATCTCATCCGCAATCGCTGATCTTCTTCTTCTTCCGAAGCTAGAGCCGCCTTGCCCTCTTCGAAGATTGCCATATCTCCAGACCGCAACTTGTCGATATCCGCAAAGCCCTTTTGCACTCTGCCAATGGCATCCGCTTGTCTGATTTCCTCAGCATGTTGGACCAAGCTTGGCGGTAGACCCAGAGGTTTCTCAAGAGCTTGTAAAGATCCAGGTAGCCCCAGCGATGTGAGAATTTCATGAATCTTGTCTGTGAGCGATTCAAGTTCCGGAATAATATTCTGGCTAACCATGCGATCGCGTCGTTCCTCGTAAATCGATGTAGCGACATGCACTGAAAAGGGGACAAGTCGAGAGAACAAAGCTGGTCCGAACTCGGCGTGGTCTCCAAAGTAATCGTAGGGATTGGCAACTTGCGGTGGCACCCGAGCTACGGCCATGTTTGCGCGATCAAGAATCTTGAGCTCCGACTTTGGTGGTACAGCAACTGCAAATGTTAGTACTCTGCCAAGCAAGGGTCGCAGCGCACATACTCAGGTAAATAACATCGTTGTCCTTCTCTGCTCGCTTCAAATCTTCCTCAACCTTGCGCTTCAACCCATTCAGGTCATCAACCACCGTCTTGCCAAGATAGCCACTTCGGGCCTCCTTAATGCCCTCCGTCGCACAAGCAACAGCATCCTTGAGTCGCGCAACCTCCTCTCCATATTTCCTCTTCTCAAGACAATCGCATGCAGCTCGGTATTGCGCAGCAGCAGCAAAATGATGATGTTTGGCGCTCATGTGGTGGATCCAGGCACTGCTTATGGCTTCGCTCTTCATAGCAGCTTCACCAGCAAAGTTATACAGGTCGGACACTCGAGCGGCGAGCTTGGCGATTGACGCATCTTTGTAGCCGTCCATAACGGCTTTTTGCCAGAAGCATTCTTGACTCTGGGCCAGGAGGAGTTGGATCAAGGACTCGAGTGTATCGTGGTCCATATCTTCGGGAGGATCGGACATTCGTAGTTCGGGGAGGATCTCCTTTTGCATGTGCGAGAGCACGCCTGCAGCGAGGGAAAAGTAGTTGGCTGCTGATTTAAGACCTTCGGTGTTGCCTCGGGGGGTGTTGATGGCTAGCTGGGAGTAGAGAGAGGCGAGGTTGTAGAGAATATTCATAAGCTCGTACTTGAGGTTGTTCCGCACCATAGGACGCTCGGTGTTATATCCAAGGGCAGGATACCACGAAAATTCGGCACCAATCTTCACCATCATCAGTGTGTGCTGTTAGCTAGCATCGCCGCGCAACACTCACATCTATAGGAAACTTGCCCCCAACCCAAATAAGCTGCCCGGCATACGCTTGTAGCTTTTTAATGCCACTCGGATGAGGCTCTCGCACGTTCACCGCATCGCGTCGAAGTGCATCAATGACCTCGAGGTCATGCTTAAACATATCCGGGTGCTGATCATATTTGGTGTTGATATACTGCCTTATCGTCGAGGCAAGCGACAGCTGGGCCGACTTGCGAAAGGGGATGGATAGGATGTTTCTGGGGAGGGACGAAATGTTAGCTGAAGTACAGGGATTTCCGGCATAGCTGGGTCTTCTTACGACGACATGGCTTCATTTGTGAACCTGACTTGCGGGTTCGGTTCTTGAGCCTTTGTGTTGTAAAGTCGGCTCTTTTGCCAAGATCGCTGGGTTAGAGTTGCAATGACTTCATCAGAGCTTGGAGCTAGGTTGTGGAGGCGCCATGTTGGAGGGGCAATGACATACGATGTGGCGCAGCAGCCGCTACCCTATAGTTTCCAGACGAAACTCTTGGAAGTCTCTTGTGGAGCAAGAAAATACAAGACTTTAGAAGAGGATACTAAACGAACTTAGTAAAGAGTCTCCTAAGCTTAGGCTAAATTACCTGAGTCTTTTCATCCCTTTGGATAAAGATCCCAAGTTTTCTTGCCTCCCCCTGGGTGTCTATGCCAGGGCCGAAGACATATATTGGGTGGTCGTTGTCATTAACCCTCGAAGGAGACATCTCGTACGTGATTTTGAAAGACAGACACAGAGAGTAACAACTGTACAAATAGCCAAGATTATTGGTGGTGTTATTCACACTTTGCATCTATATGCTGCTAAAATATCAGGTCAAAGAAATTCGCATAGAGTTCAACAGATCGTGTTCGTGTTCAAATAATGCAATTGTGATTTTGGCTAAAACTACTACGAATTCATAGCTGGGGACGGATAAAAAAAATGACCTCCCTCACTCGTGGTATCTCATTAGTATCCATCCTCGTCTCTAACGGTACTTCATATCTCCAACTTCAGGCCGGTGAACTCCATCATCAACATATCCCGGAGGCTGTGTCTGTCCCACACTAGCCCCCGACGCCACCGGCGCCGAAGGATCGGTAGAAGTGGGGTCCCGATCGGTAGGAGGCACGGAGTTGACCTTGAGAGATCCGACCTCAGCACCCTTCAGAGTCTCGAGAAGGTAGCGCGCACCGGCGGGCCACATGCCGCTCTGGCGGGGAACTTCTCCTCGGATGATCTGCTCAACTGAGACGCGCTCGCCGTAGAAAGCAGCGTTGGCATCCTTGCGTTCGACGACGACGGTGCCGTCGACTTGAATGCCTGCGTAGAAACCGCGAGACTTGACGTAGGAAAAGACAGGTTTGAAAGCGCCGGTGCTCAAGCTGCGGCGCTTCTTCTTCTTGTCGGCATCGGTCTCTGGCTTCAGGCCTTGATTGTCCTCGGTAGGGCGGGGAGGCTTGGGTGGAGCCTCCTCGTCCTTGTTCTCCTTGTCCTTCTTCTTTCCGTCCATAGCGGCACCGATCTCGACAGCACCTCCAGCGCCATAAGGACCAGCGACAACAGCAAGGTCACTACCCAGAGCAACACGGGTCTTGGCGAAGGCGTTGAGAGCCTCTCGGCTGTTGATGACACAGACACAGTCGTAGATGTCAAGACCGATCATGAAGCCAGCGCCAACAGAGTGGACTTGGATACCTGAAGGAGGACCCCATGATCCATCAGGGAGACGAGAGATCAAGATACCTGAACCAGTGGCACCAGAGAAAGCGTAGCCGGCACGAAGAGTCGTGAAAATAGCGAGACCTTGGGCCTTGGCGATGACCTTGGGAGGGATGTTGACAAGAACTCTCTTCTTGGGCTTCTCTTTGGTGGGGTCGATGATCTCGTCATTAGTCTCCTGTGCCTTGGGGTCTGTTGATGTGGGAACCTGGCTAGAGTTAGGATCGGCGTAGACACCGTTTTCTGGAGCACGTTAGCGGATGTTCTGGTCAAGCTGTATGGGTAACTAACTGCAGAAGGACTTCAGAATAGAAGCTGCCTTGTCACACTCCTTGTCGATAGTCTCGGGGAGGAAACTCTGGCTACCAAACTTGTGTGCCAAGCTGTTGATAGGTGCAGCGGCTTTGATACCAAGCTGGCTGAACTTTTCGCTCCAGCCGGGCTTCTTGTGTGTCTCAGGATGCGCGGAAGTCGAAGCCTGAGTCGTGGTTGTCTCGGGATCATGACCGAAGCCATGGCCATGGGTAGGAGCTGTAGGACTTGGCTGGGGCGGCGCTTGAACCTGAGCTGGCTGGTCCATAGGAGGAGGTGCAAAAGTAGGATGAGCAGGGTCGTACTGCGGAATAGCGTAGTTTTGCTGGGCCTGCTGAGACTGCTGAGCGTCAAAGGGCTGGTGAGTTTCTTGATGCTGTTGAGGCATAGCAACTGGGTTGCCCTGGAGAGGGTTTGGGTGAGCAGCGGAAGCTTGGTGTTGATCTTGCGCAGGAGGAGGACCGGAAGGAGGGGGAGGGAAGTACTGCTGCTCTAGCTTGCGCTTCTCATCTGCAGCACTGGGATATTGCTCGGTTCCGGAAGTGGACGCAAACGGAGGAGGTTGCTGCTGGCTCTGGGATCCTGGGAACTGGACATGTTGATCGGGATTTTGGGATACGCGGGGTTTCTCATCTCCAGGAAGCTCAGCAGATCCTTGGTTGTACGCTGGAGGCAGAGAGGAGTCTTGAGGTTGGTTCTGGGAAGGGTCGGCGGTAGGAAGCAGACCACCTCCATGCTGGTCGCCAGCGGAATACTGGGGAGCTTTCTCAGGATTCGACATCGGGTTATAGGTACTAATGTAAAGCTGTAGGTGTTGTAGTTGTAAGGTTTAAGGTTGAGAGTCAATGGCGGGGTAGCTTCGTGTCAGGTATAAGAGCTAGGAACAGGGAGAGAAAGTGGACTGAATCTTTAGGTTCTAGGTGAGAGATGTCTTTAATAGACGAACAGGTATTTATTAGCGATTCACTGATACGAGAGGCCTCGTCACTTCTAGACTCAGAATGGTTCAGGTTGCTTGCAGTTCATGGAACCGGTTTCGAATTGTCTCGTACGCCACTCTTGTGACAAGCCGCACGGGATTGATGTCATCATGGTGGCTTGGCGATAAGGTGCTTGCGTGGCTGAATTTCGGTCCTACACAGCCACCATGTCAACCAATGCGAGCTCTTCCACCGTAAAATAGAGGTAAATTGTTGAGGAGCATGTGAAATTGTGAGAATATTAAAATGACGGCGATGGTCACTTATCTAGACACTTTGTAGATACTGCGTTTTGTATGATGCGCTGGCGTACGGAGATCATCGCTGTTTTTCGGAGCCCGAAACGGGTGCCGTTCGGGGAATGCTAGGAAAGCTTACCCGAAGCCTGTGATCCTCGGTTTAAGCTTACACAAAGACCGAAACGCAGTCTTGTAAACTTCATCTTGCAACCGTGATAATCGCACATTCTCTTCAGTTCTTGGCAGTGGGATTTGCGACTCCAACATGACACAAATACAGACCTCCAGCGATCCAGAGACTCTCCATCTCCCCCGCATTCTCTGCCTTCATGGCGGCGGCGTTAATGCACAAGTCTTCGAACTACAATGCCGCGCTCTCATCAGAAGTCTCGCTTCCTCACTGCGTCTAGTCTTCATGCAAGCACCCTTCATCTCAGCGCCTCACCCCGATATTGTCAGCGTTTACGGTGAATACGGCCCTTTTCGGCGCTGGCTCCGCTGGCAGCCCGATCATCCCGAGATTGAAGCAGAGGCCGCCGCCGAGCTACTTCGGAACCAGACCCGCAGGGCTATGGACACCGACCCCGGCACCGGAGAGTGGATCGGCATTCTGGGGTTCTCGCAGGGCGCTAAGATTGCGGCGAGTTTATTGTGGACGCAGCAGAAAGTGACGGGGCAGTTTGGTGCGGAGGAGGCGCTGACGCAGTTCAAGTTTGGTGTTCTCATGGCTGGGAGGGCGCCTTTGATCACGCTGGATGCTCGGCTGGAACATCCTCCGGCGGTTGTTGACGCGGCACTGTTGAGCTCCGAGTTCAAAGACTTCCCTGAGTCGAATGTTGGCGACCATGTCTTGACCATACCGACACTACATGTCCATGGACTTCGAGACCCTGGACTCGAGCAGCACCAAATTCTGTTGAAGACATACTGCGCAACTGGCACGACAACATTGGTTGAGTGGGATGGTGGACATCGCATACCCATCAAGAGCCACGATGTTGACGCTGTGACAATGGAGATCTTGAAGTTGGCAAAGAACGGAGGCGTGAAGCTGCCAAACTGAATATTGCAAATGGGTTCTTTCCCTTGTCATTTCCAACAAGTTACAATCCACTCAGGATTTCCGGTTTCTAGACTGTTTATTCACATAGACTAGACAACGATGTACATTCATATTATTGACTTTCCAACAGCGCATCCTACAGTTTCTGATTGAACCCTTGGACTCCTCAAGAGCCCGTGTGTCTTTGGTGTTTATATACCCGGATCAGATGGGGCACTTCAACAGCTCGGAAAATGGAAAAAGACACGTTCGAGCACCTGGCGAATCCTGGCTCATTATCACGCAGCAACGTTCCCATCCCAGCCACTGTTCAAGACGCTATACACACTGTCCGTACAATGGTCGATCGCTACCTATGGGCTGACGCGATATGTATAGCACCAGGTGATGAAGAGCAGCTGGCCCTGCAACTCCAACTTAGGGGCGGATTCTACTCTATTGCCAAACTCACAATTGTCGCTCTTGAAGGCGATGCCAGAAGTGGTATTAAAGGACTCAAATCTCAGTCGTTGAAGCGAGAACTGTCTAATATCCTTTCTTGGAAAATTGCTAAGAATATCGCGGTAAGACAGTTGCCTGCCTTGTCTGTTCAAAATGAATAGGCATCGGAATCCTTCCAGCACGGATGGACGTTTCTAGAGTATACATTATCCCAGAGACGGCTTGTCTTTGGCGATCAACAAATTCATCGGTAATGCTCATGTTCAACTTGGCATGAAGATCTTCCGCATGTTACAGACCGCAAGGGGTCTAGAGGTCTGAAGTTCGTTATATAAGTCAGCCAGTCGATCGGCCAGATAGACACATGGAACGCTCTCTTCTCCCACGCGTCTGACTGAACTGACTTAGAAGTTGAATTCTAGGGTACACCAGTTGATGAACTTCTCTACATCAGGACAGCTTCAGAGAAAAGCAAGAGTATACGGGATGGCCTGTTAACTTCCTAACTACCAGTGACACGAAAGAAGGAATGGCTTTACATCCCAAGACCGGGCCATTTCCTTTTACCTGGACGTTACCTCTTCAGTGATGAAGACGGACTAGAGCAGCCAACGACGTCTCTGGTTACTCTCAGCTGCTTCATTGCACCAATTCTTCTGTATGTTGAGAAGCTAGCAAAGAACGCAGGCATTAAGCTGTTTAATTAGAACACACTTTTCTAGAGTTCCTTTCTTTATATTTGGGGAAGGATTTATGATTCGCTGGAATACCTATCGATGACGGATAGTACACTAACCAAGATTACATACAGGGGAGAGCCAAACCAGCCTGTCCATGGATGATGTTCTGTGTTGCAAAGCATTAATTTCAGATCCATATACCCTAGACTGTATAATTCCCTCTATTCAAGTCTGGTACTGTTAACTGTTAAACATCTAACATTGCCTAGATAGTGATCCCTAGTTGGTTCTTTAGGTCAGCTGCTTTGAGCGCCTTCTTGACCTCTGCAAACAGCTTTTTATTATTGCTACTGCTGCTGTTGCTGTTAGTCCCGAGATTCTAACATTGCAACAATTCTTCTGCAGTCTAAGTATGATGAACGTGGTGGTGATGGTAATGGTCTTGCACGTGAAACCGAATGTTCGTTGATGATCTGCCGTAGCGAGACAGGTCTAGTGACCTCAGTTAAAAGTCCCAGCTGGCAGATAGCATCACGGGGGCTTCGAATCCCATTCGGATCGATCGAAGAGGTTTGTATGACGACCTTGCTCTGGCACCCTTTGGCTTTCCGAACACACTTACTTTCCTAGTAGAAGTTTTCTATGATCTCTTCACAAAAAGAGCAAAAAGGGGCATGGAGAAACAAACAATCTTCAGCAATATGCTTTCATCTCCTGTCGCATGAATCGCGCATGGGTTGGAGGTTTCCCACATACAAAATTTTGAAATGTGGACGTATTCTCAACTATTAGTACCTATTCAATCAACAAAGGACTATGAGGATGGCTCCAATTCTCGAAAGATGGTGAACCAAGCAACTTGACAGAGGCAAATAACAAACAAGTCGTTGGGTTATCGAGTGAGTGGCACCTTTATGAATACATTCCCTGAATACAACAAGTTACTCGAGCTGGTGGCAATCTGTAGACGCAAGTTCCCGGACAGGAACTTTGGGCAAAAATGGGTATAATGGGAAGAGTATTATGGTGTTTTATGGGCAGAATGGATTGATGGGGTTGCTTATAGGCGAGGCTGTGGATATGTACAAAAGGAGCTTTGGGAAGAGTAAGATGTGGAAGATGTTGACCTGATACTTGGCTAGATATGGCCAATAACTTTATCCACAATATAACAAGAGAGCAATAAGTACGTTACCTTGTATCAGTTTTGCAAATTGAAATGAGGCTGCATTGAGTCGGGTGAAGAGGCACTCGTGACTTGGCGTTTAAGGATGATGGATGCTGTAGATTCACGCCATGTGCGCGTCAACTTACATCCTGATAATATCATTGACCTTGGGGTAAGTACTTGGAAAGATTTCGGTACCGATATATGATAGGAGATTCCCGGCGTTTTGTCAAGCAGTCCGGATGCGATACGATAGGTAGGTGGTAAAGTCAGCGGTTTTTAGGGTAGAGCATTTAGACAGATGCGAGGCATGTAGCTTCTGTAGGGTGGTAATGAAGTGCGTGGTCTGTTTGTGTATTCCTCTTACGCAGTGATCAAACGTACTCTTAGTGCGTCTAAAACTGGTTAACATCGAACATCTACTTGGTCGGTAAGTCCTGAAGGCCTCAGTTTCTTCCGCCGCTCTAGATTAACACTTTCCTATTCTCCCTCTTTGCTCTGCTTCTATTTCCCCCAGCTCCAGCCCGTTACGCTACAGGATATGCTTCCTCCTTGTCCCACTTAGCTCCATGAGGTGCCCACCGGTTTCCCCAAACTCGCCCAGCCTAAGGCATCGCAAGGGTCTAATAACCGCAACGAGTCTGGAATGATGTGGAGTGATTGTATCAATGTATCCGTCTGGAAAGAGTTCTAGGCGCTCGAACTCGAGAAAGTTCGACGTCGTCGACACGACGTACGTATCAATATATAAAGGGAAGTTTACATTTATTGACGTGACCCGATGCAATAGCGACCTGCATTAGTAATCAGATAACATGAGACCACTAGAACCGTACACGCAAGACCCAGCAGTGCTCCATAGCATCTGATCTTATTATCTGACAGCCCGTAGTATAAGATGTTACTTGAAGCAGATTAGCAAGCAGACGTTAAATGGATCGGCGCCCCTGCAGGATCGAGGACACCGTCACGCCTCTAGTATCGAGCCTACGACAAAGACTAATGGTCATCCATTGAACTCCGATGCTATCACACTGGTTTTTATTTATTTCATTTTTCTTCAGCACGAAGGGTCCCAATAATGTTACTACCCATCCTTTCGTATCTGCGGATATCGGCTCTAAGTTTCACGATAACCGGCAGAACCAGCCAACACCATAAAGTGGTAACAGCAGATTCGCCCATCAAAAATGACTGGAAGATGCCAGCCAGAAGCCACGTAAATCGAGATACCGAACTCCGTTTGTTTATTATTCAAAGTGCTCAGAAGATGTATAGTTTTATGGCTTCAGCTCTTCTTGCGTTTCCGAAATGCTCTCTGTTTTGACAACATACCCCAAAACGTGCCTAAAGCTCGCTTTAGCTACTGGAGCCTTTGGGGTAGGGAAAACCCGCAGAATGACTTACACCAAAAACCACTGATCTCCGACCAAGGTCTGTCCGCTGTTTTTCCTCACCCCTAGTGGAGGTAAGAAGTTGGACATTTGGTCCTCCAACAGGCCTATCAAGTCAAGCATGCGGGGCTAGAAAAAGTCTCGATTGCCGATGCTCTTAGACGATCCGGATGAGCCAGGTAGAGCCTTAGACAGCGTAGTGATTGGCCCTAAGTGTTACTAGTGCACACTCGCGGCTTCGGACGTTTACGCGAGGGTGGAGCGCGGCGACGCCTACTTTCGCCCCCATTTCATTTTCACTCTTAGTTGGGCTAGCCTAAAACTGTCAATAAGACGTAGCGCCTGGTTACACTGGAGATAACATACACCAACGACCAAGCAAAGAAGCTCAGCCTCTCTGCCTCTTCAGGCCTTCCAATTCTTTTTTCATTTGGTTGGAGGAACGACCTCAGTTCAATATATTTTTCCGAAGCAATCAATCAAGGCGGCAAGACGGCGTGCCAACTTGCGTTCTTTCCATCCACTCTTTTTTTCGTATCGCCAGAATCTATCGGCTCAGCGTGAACCTCGCTATCGATCAAATGTCTTGGCTTCCTGGGGCTCTCGGTTGTTGATTCAGCCGTGCCCCGCATGATGGTGGAGGTGTTGTTGGTTTCTCGTCAGGCTGAGGAGCCTGGGTTTTGCGATTTATCCTCTTGTCCAATCCGTCAGTGGCCAAATTCTCAAAGGATCTAGAGTGAACTGATGATGTGCGAGCTAACTCTAACGCCACAGCTCGTCATGCCATAGACTTTGACAAACAAGTTGAAAGCTGAACGTCCTGGATCGAGTTTCTCTTCACGTACCAACTCCACAAAAGGGACAAAGCCCATTGGACTGCATTCGTCAAAAATGTTGCGACTGTGTGCAATTGCAAGGGTGCATTTCGGACCATGAGCTATCAGGCGATGCTGATCTGCTTAGCACTCTCCGTGAAGGGTGTAAGGTTATGATAAAGCGCTAATTAGCTAAACATGCCAGGGGCCTTGCAACCACGTGCCACCGGTTTTTGTTCAACCCGTTTTCTCCGACGCTCAAAGTCCATATCGCAAGAGTAGAACTTCGTCGGTCTAAGCCATCGCAAGAAGGCGGTTCAGGATCATCTAATAGAAAGGTGTTTTCCAGGAATACAGGTAGAGAGACTCACTGGTTCCAATTGAAGGACACTGCAATCACTACAGCCGATGAGCGCCAAGATAGCGAGCTCCAAACCACGAAGTGATTATTGAGGCTCTTGAGCTGTATGCTGAGGCTGACTCCTAACTTTGGCTTTATTGAGGATGTCCACTCTGATGTGAAGTGGGTCGCCTGTGTGTGAGACCTTTCCCTTAGATGGTTTCGCAATGCTAGAATCCGGGTTGGTTCATCATGTCCGGAAGAGGGAAGAGAAACCAACAATGTGATGTGGCTGGACAATGGAAGCAAGATAACAAGTCGGTGGTGCTTTAAAACCAGGGAGTCCGCTTTGCAGTGAAGAAACAGACGTGTATTTACCAGCTTATCTTGTATTCTGGCCAACCCTTTCCTGGCCACTCTTTCACTCTTCCTGATACCACTGGCGATATGGTCCCTCCAGCCTCTGTTCTGCAGCCCACCGGGTATATGCCAATCGAGACCATCGCAGATGCCCGTGCAGTTGTCACTCAGTGTATCAACAGAGATCTACATCTAGTTCCTCACAACCCAGACAATCGAGAAGCTGCTCGATTCTTGAGGCAGAACGCAGTTTTTGTCTTTGAAGTTCTGGACCAAGTGTCCAGCCCATCCACACGCTTCGAGGAATCCGAACCCAGATTCTGCATCACAGATATCCCGATTGACACTCGAATCAATCTCAGACGGAAATCTATAACAATCGTGGTGAACGGTCGAAGATATTGTGTGGTTGTGATTTGCAGCTCGCAGACCATTCCGAATCCGAATCTGCAGCCCAGACAAGAGAACCATTATGGGCATCCTGATTCGCAAATGCCTTGGCCCTCAGAGCTGAAACTGCCCGAAATCCATACGCCGCCTCAAACATATGCAGCAAGATATGAGAGGTTCGAGAGTGAAATGAAGACTACACAACAGCATTGAAGATAAAAGGGCATTTTCAGCAGTGCCGAGATTTGAGCCGGTATCAATCTTTGGCCTCGAAATACCATTTTTGTATCAAGTCTTTCAGTCATTAGTAGCTAGGATCCTGAATCCCCCAGAAATTGAATGAACTTCGCAAATCCTGTGGGACGTAGCTGCCAGATCAATCTTGCCCAGGACATACTTCTCGCGTCAACAGCATGTTAGATCGCTAGGTTACATCTTTCCCACTACCATCTTCACAACAACGCCAGCAGGTTTCGCTCTTTCGAGGGCAGCTAGAGGTGGGGTGCGCAAGAGTGTCTCCATGGCCATTGCTTCACCGTTGGAGAGTCTAGATTAGAAGCGTCAAAGTCCACAACACACAGTCACCGGGCCGAGCATGATCTCGGAAGGCAGCAAGATAAATGAAGGCAGCTGAATGTACCCGGCCGCTGTCTTCGTCACGCTTTTCCTTGAGAAGCTTATATCCAGGTCGATCATGCGGTTGATCCGTTGCATCCAGTAGTGTATCCGTCATGAGAAGAGCTAGGACAGATGGAAGTTAGCAGACCTGAGCCTGGCGCCACCTTCGGCCTCAATCTTCCTGAAGAACTAACAACAGCCGTATCACGATCAAAGCAATCCATCCGGCCGATATCTTGGCAGCCAAACGCCGAATTACATCGGACCAATATTGGGGGCATAGGAGAAGCAGGAGCCGCCAAGTAACTCTCAACACTATCAGCCTAAGAGTGTCTCATGTAGGGAACTGGTCAGGTCACCCCACCACGGGTATAGATGGCTATAGACATGCTGTAGATATCGCATAGCTACTTAGAATGGCTCGTGCTTGATAAACGCAGTGTTGGCCATAACTGTCACGTAGCCATCGTCATCGAGAGGACCCGGAGACAAGCGGCCCAAGCTATTACCGAGGTACATTTTAGTGATTACTGGAGTTAGTGTAGATACAGACCCATTTGTCTTTCTTCCTCGACAGTGCCATCTGGATTGATTCTCGCTTCTGCCTGCAACACGTATCAGACTTAGCCCTTGTTATACTGAGTCATGGCCTCCGTGCTCGCTAGTCGATTGTGAGGGATGCCGCCCCCCTCAACTTGGCTTCATTTATCTTGGAATGCAGGTATTTTGTAGAACTGAATCGTCTTTCCAAGTATCAAGCATATAAAGGACAAGGTTGAACCCTGTATCCGTTCACTTAGATTGGTCACCTAAAGTACCCATCAACGAGCACTGGACTATCTGTTCAATCGAGGTGCATCTCAATCCCGATGATATTGGTACCCCAGGACGTGTTTGGTATGTCTATCATCACTCCGCCTGCTCGGATGGAGGGTATCAGCAGAGAGAGAGCTCGATACATGGTTTCCTCAGGCAGCTTTAACGCGCAACACGCATCTATACACCAAGTCAAAATTACGACCGAACCCAGAATTACCATCTGAATCCTTCTGTAGCGTAAAGTATTGCCATTCAAAGGATAGGACTAAACAGACAGTAATGGTGACGGGTGGATGACAAATACGATTGAGCTATACTGAAACTTGGGTATACACCTGGGGAAAGAATAGCCTTACAATGATTAGTGACAGACGCAGAGTGACTATTCGAGTCATTACAGAATTACACTCAGACATGTCTTGCTTAAATAAAGAACCATTTTCCCCTTGGTATCAAGGGAGCATACCCAATGCGGATACGCTTGACAAACAACACGACAGATGGTGCCCGACTGCACGAACTCGATTAGCATACACCAAATGTCGGTAGGCAAACCTCGATTCCAAACGTCCTTTCTGTAGCTTGGTATGATAAATGTAGTTGGCCAAGGTGGCTTTGAAGGTTGGCTTGTTCAAGCGCTTCTGAGGCAGTCCGCCCATAGTACTTCAATATTCACAGCCTAAGGTGTCAACATGCCGGGACCGATCTAGCCGTTTATCTTCCTTTTGATGTCGACCAGCACAACTAAAGCGACATTGAGCTTGAATGCCATTTCTAGCCGCTAAATAGATGCAAAGAACAAAATGGTAAAAGGACTGGATGAGGATAGCTAAGCATGTTAATGAGTGGCGTCCATAGAAGCTCGCGTGTAAAGCAGTTGAATTGACAATGTTTACGTATGGTTTAGATGCATTTCCGCACCGGAAACACAATGTTGGCCTCACTGAACGCACCTCTGAAATATTGCTTGTCCAGCCCCTGAATCTAAACTTCAAGTTCTGCCAAGTCCTCTTCACACCTTGCGTTACTGGTACAGCAGCTCCATTCGCGAAGCAGTGCCATTCATTTGGCCATCTTCCTGATTATTTCGGTTTTCTTTGTGATTTCTTTACATAGTTTGCAATTGATCTGTGAACTTCAAATATAAGCCTCGTTCCACAGGTCTCACCATTGCGATCCCCTCTGTAGTACCGCCCTCGAAACCTGCCCCATGACAATAGCTGCAATCCCAGACCAACAGGTCGTAGAAACACATTGATATGCAGTAAAATAGCGACAAGAGGCGAAGAAGCTGTTTCCGTGGCAGTAATTGAACGGTTACCTTACGAGCTCTAGCTGCGTCATGATTCTCCCCCCATTGATGTCTGCGACTGGTGAAAATATTGGTTGACTCTCTAGGACCCTACCTTCGGGAACCTCCAAAGCTCTCGTACTCGAGCTTACCTATTAGCCCACGGACGAATCATACATGATAATGACCTGAATAAGCGATATGCACGGTCGCTAACCCGCATACATTCAATTGGCATCCCTGCTCTTCATCGATGTTCGTCGAACCAACATGTCGTGAGAGTCAACATCCACAATGTTGTCAGTCGAGCTTTAGCGTGAAGCATCGAACTCCATTCCGGGGAGGGTATCCGATCACAGTCTAGACATGGGCTGGGGACAGGGTACGAAGTTCGGCGCATGAGATGATTGCATCATCTCTTTTCTTAGAGGATGTTGTGCTAAGCATCCTGCTCCTGGTCGAGCTGATCGTCCTTACAGTGCTGTTCTTTGACATCTCCGACGCTGACGCTATCAGTCGTGGTTCTTCAGTCAATATCTAAACCTGATCAGCCCGGCGACTTTCATTCCGCCACAGAGGCCCTCTTTCTCTCCCTGACTCTTTGGTACACCGCGCCTTATTATTGTTAGGACTCTTTATCGGTGCACATACGCATACCTTTCAGCTGCCCTTTAACTAGCCTTTTCTGCTTCTTCTCTCTCATCAGGTACTGCAATAGCCCTCACATGGCCCTGGCATATCGACTTCAAGTCCCCTAGCATGGCAGATCTCGCCACATGGTGCCATGGTATCGCGGTCTTTCCACTTGTTTTATAGTGTTTGGCACTGGTATTATTTATCGTCTTTCTCTGCTACGGGAGCCTTGTATTCCTTAGTCCTGTGAGACAAATGTTCGCAGAACTGGGCCCTTTAGTACGCAGACAGAACTCATCGAGGACGGTGGTGGAGAAGCGCTTTTGTGAGGTCTAAAGTCACGCAACCGTGGTCGTCAAGTTTAGTTTCTTCAGCGTAGATAGGATAGTTCAAGTCTTATCCTTTTCGACTTTGCAGCAATTGGCTTCCTTCTCCTCCCTTCACATCACTTAAATACCGATCGACAACCTGTCTAAGCCTGCTTTCCCGGTCAATCTGGTACGTCCACCCCTGTCCTCGACTGGAGCCGCCTGTTGATCCTGGTGACTAAACTGTCTTTGCCGCCTTAGTCTGTCCAGTCAGACTTTTGACTGTAAATGTCCATACTCGGTGCACACGGGCAGGATATGCTCTGTGGCAGTCCAAAGCTAGCTAATGGATATCAACAGGATTTATTGCCATCTATCTAACAGTTTCCTCTACCACCACTTTGCTTCAATCATGCCATACGTGAATATGGGGTGGCCATAAAGATTGACTTGTCCGCTTCTACTTCTTCTCAATTGAACAAGCAATGACTGTGGCCGAACTTCGCTCGCTCTTCGTCTCTTCTAGAACTAGGAACGTGTGCGTTACCCCCACGGCATCTTCCAATTACGCCCAGGTATTTCGTCTTTGCTGAAATGCGGGTGGTATGACACCTGGCAGACGTGCGAGTGTGCCACACAAGGAAGCTGGTGCACTATTTCATAGACCTGCCATTAGATGTCCTAAAATTTCTTGAATGGTCCCATATATTAATGATTTGATCTTTCAACCTATTGCCTAACTTATGATGGAAAGGCAATACATGTCAAAATGGTTCTGCTTGTGTCGTTAGCGGTCTGAGTAGCCAATTGAAATGCCCTGAAAGCCTGCGGCGGGCTTTGTTGTTGACCAGGCTGTGATCAACGCAACCAACAGTTGTTCACCTATGCACGCATCTATGATGTGGCGGGAGGCCCACCAAATGACCATATCTGGCTGTTCAGCTTAGCAAAAGATCAAGTTCTTGACTGACCAGGCTGTCGTCATTTTCCACGCTTCTAATGTTTGGTATTATCCTCTTCCGGCTTCTACGTACTCAAGACTAATTTCAACGTCCCGTCAACAGCATACAGACTTTATCCTAGACCATAATGCCGCCACATAACGAAAATCGAGGGCAGGGAGTCGAGAACCTATCGCCTCACCAGGACACGTCAGATGCCATCAATCAATTGGTGACCTTGCTTCACCAGTACTGTTCCGAGGGCGGTTTCGATACCTTGAAGGGGGTCATCGGGGAGAACGAAAGACTCAAGCAAGACAAAGCGAAGCTCCGAACCGCATACGATACGAATATTGAAGCGCTATCTCGTTATCAAACCGAGTTTGAAAGACAGAAGGTCGATTTTGAGAAGCAACTTAGCTCTCAAAAGACACAAAACGAGGCAGTACTCAAAGCAAAACAAACAGCCGACGAAAGCGTCAAGAAACGTCAAGCTGAATTGACGGCACTGCAAGAAAAGCTCGAGATTCAATCTTCGTCTGCCAAACAGTTGATGAATGAGATCAAGAAAAAAGAGTCCACGATTAATGTCCTCGAAGCTACTAACGCTTCGCAGAAAGAAACTTTATCGAAAGCAGAGAAGGAGTCGGCAACGTTCCAAAGTGAACAGGAGTCTATGCGGAAGCGAGTAGATGGTCTAACTACGAGCTTAGGAGAAGCGCGCGGAAGATTGACAACGTTTCATTCTTTCGTGGTCAAGCTTGACAACTTTGAAGCCAGAAGAGCTGAAGTGTACGTTGGGGCCAGATTGCTGCTATGATCAATTTCTAATATGCTTGAGTAGTGGAGATGCTTTGGATAGTATATTGAAGAACGCGCTCGGCTTCGTGGAATCCTCCATTGGCATTACTCTAGACGATGCATGTCTGGCCGATGTATCAGTATGGGCAAGGCTTCGAAATCACGCTTCCATCCAGCGCACAATCCCTCTACCTGCTTCTAACTCTCCAGCCGCTAAACAAATGAGGGTCGCCGCCGGTCTCAGGATCTACAGCATGGCTCTCGCCGATCATGTTTTCAGATCAACGTATCTCATTCAAAACAGCGATTTCGAAGATGTTCTACGTGATTTAGAGACAGAGGATCCAATGCATGAAGCTTTCACGCGTGCGGTTCTGCTGAAGATCCAGCCAGCAAGGCAAGCCCGAAATAGAGAAGCTCGTGCCAAGATGGTTGCTGATCAAGTTTCTGACGCTATTGCCGACTTGGTCCCTTCTTCACAGAAGGAAACTTTAAAAGCACGTCTATACCAGGTCTCATTGGAGGCATGTAAGGCATGGTTAGTTATTCAGCAACTACTGGAGCCAGTCCGCCCAGTCTTCTCTTTGCATATGCCTGAGGACTGGGTGCCGTTACCATCGTCGGTACCTCAACGCAACAGCAATGCTGTGCCATCCAGTGTCGCTCGGGAACCTTTGGCTGCCAGGGTAGAAAGCCAGGGCCAACAAACACAACGGTCGAGTGCTGAGTCTCAGCCGATAGAAATTGACGACATCATGCAAGTTGTTTGGCCAGCATTTTATGTTCCATCTTCTCAACAAGAGGATGATGTTGGTGATCAAGTCCCAGAACTTGTCCACAGAGGGCATGTCATTACACGTTCACAAGGCAGGGAAGCAGAGACCGAAATGTCACGTAGAAATGCGAGAAAGAACGCAAGACAGAACGGCGAATCCAGCCCTACACAGAGAAAGAGACGAGACTCGGCTGTTTTCTTATCCAAGACTTTTCCTGGCGGTAATGGTACCGAAAAGGGCAATTGAAGTAGGTAGTTCAGAGCTGCTATGTGCTAAGCTAAGAACGATCCTATCTATACCAGCATAGTCGTCAGGGCTTTCTCCTTCTTTCCTTCTCGGTCTCTTTCTTTGTCTTCATCTTTGTCTTTATTTTAAGTTAGTCTTCTTTCATTCTTTCCTTCTATCGTTCTATCGTTCTTTGTATTCCTCTCTCTCCAGCAAATATTCTCCTTTAACAGATTGTTTAGTATGGTTCTCTGTTTCACGTTTGATGGTACGGTTATTTTTAGAAGTGGCCATCACTCATTTGGCTACAGTCTACGGAAATACAAGTTATGAAAAACTCGGGTTTGAGAACGAATGATGATGCTCCTCCTGGAAAAGCTAGTGCCGCAATTTAGCTGCTCTGATGACGCTGTCCATGTAATACAAGCTTCATGGACGGACGAGATTCATTGCTAAGGAGGAAGTACGATATAAAAACCCAGCATAGCTTGATAACTACCCACAATGTCATATGTTAACGAGTACGCTAACAGAACATAAATGCTTTGCTGGGTGTATGCTATATCACAATGTACCTATAGGTATCGAAGCCACAGCGGAAACACCTCAAGGATGTTCATTCTATCTGCAAGCGTTCTTGCGGCTCCCGGGAACTTGGCAGGTCTCTATTCCTCATTGGCTCGAAGGGCCCATACTTCCTGCCTGAAGTTAACAATTGACTGGCCCAATATGATGTAGGAGAAATAAAGTTGCCTCGATGTATTTTGCAGGTTACCTTACTCGTCGTCTGAGGACGAGCACGTAGTTTTTACATCGAGAGGCAACATATACCTAGTGCTAAGGTATGGGCAAAGGACCCGTTCCGAGGTTGTCGGTCATGGCCACGTAGAACGGGTTAGTGTTGACTAGACTCCTAATGCCACGCATACAAAGCAAAACTTGAAAGTCTTCTCTTTGGCAACCGCTAAGTGTATTGCTTGCAAGTATGAACAAATACAGTTGCAGTACAAGAACTTCACCTCCGGCAACTCGACACCTAGTACAAGCCGAAAGATCAGGACAAAGATATACAACGTCGAACTATCTACAAAGCCCAGGTTATTTGCGCAGATCAAAGTGCTGCTTGTTCTCTCGGTGCCGACCTTCGTGGGATTCTTGCTTCATCTAATCGCCTTTACAGATGTACTAAGGTTGCTTCGGGGTCTTCCAGCTACCATGACGAAAGAAAATTTAAGACTGTTGCCGCTATATCGTACAGTTCAGGGTATTTTATGTTAGATTGCCACCAATGTCGGTCAAAATAGAAATCGTGAATCTTGGAGCATGAGGAACGGAACTCAGGGGCTTTCCTATGTGGGATACGCCTGTAACACGGTTTCCAAAAATAAGGCGAAGCTGTGAGATTGGCTCAGCCAGTAACACGACTGATGGGATGAGAAAGCATGAGAGACTATCACGTGCTCACGTGATTCCGTGACAAAAGATTGTTCTATTAGAACCGCGAACGCGTATCCAGTTCCATCCCGCTTTCTTCCCTCCCACATCAGCATCTAGTCAAGTACTACGAATGAAGATAAGTGTAAGTATGCCCTCAACAGCATGGAGTACTACGTACACCGGGAATTCCAGTGAGGCTTTAATAAATAACATCTTCTGTCCAGGACATATAAACCGTATCATCGTCCGCCATTATAATCAGTTCTTCTCGTATACGTCGCGTAATTCTTGTGCATATACCCAAGTACTCTAATACCATATAATCAGAAGATAGTGTAGTTTGAGCAGGTCGTCCTTTGGCAGGTCCCTTCCGTGCATCTTCACCGCGTCTTGAGCACTCATCGGCAAGTATGGCATCGTTCCCTTCGCGATTGGACACGGAGATGTCGAACCAGATCAACGAAACGGAATACACCCTTGACGATGGCATCAAGGAGGATATTGATCTGCCAGATGCTGAAGCATCGTCCGTCCTGGACGGAGCATCTCTCTATCATGGGTCCGGAGACCCTTCTTGTTGGGGCCGTTGGATAAATATAGCACGTAGCGAAAGACGTGTAGGTCATGCTGAGACCTCGTGCAATAGCGAAGATTCATTGGCTACGTTGTTATGGATCTTGGCCACTCATGAAAATGAAGAACACATACAAGAGATGCTTGAGGATCTAGATGGTAATGGGGTACTCTATCACCTGCGTGCTCTAGAAAAGGACTTAGAACTAGGCGAGAATAGATCCCTTCTCAATAATCGACGTTTTCCAGACGGCGAAGGGAATGAGCTCATGTACAAATCTGATAAACATAGAGATACAGTTGATCTTCTATGCGATATACTTGACTTCCAGAACTCGAATGAGCCTATCGCGGCCAAAATCTATCTTAAGGACTACAATCGTGCTATTTCTCACTTGCGTGATGCGAAATGTCTTTCGCGTCAGTGGTTGGCTCAGCGATATGGGCGTAGGCCTTCAAATATGGAATAGATGTGGAATTGGGCCGCAGGAGTTCATTTGCAGCAAAGCAGGTTTGATGTGCCTGTGGCCCCCCATCTGGAAAGAATGTCTGCTGCTAAGAAAGAGTAGAGGGGTCAGATGGTTAGGGAAATATAGTTTGGATGTTGTCATGAGTTCATGTACTCTGATGTTATACGAAGGACAGTACCGAGATTGTTATAATGATTTACTTAGTTATTTGTTTTCAGTTGATTACAAACTTGTTGTTACGTATGATTGCCATACAAGATGTGTGATACTTTTGAGATTGTGATACCAGTAATCTAGAGGCACGTACATGTTGATGGGAGTTTAATTACAGACATCCCTACCCACAGGCTAGGGGTGAAAACCCAAGATACAAGTCAGTGAAGAGGGCGGTAGATTACTAGCGGCGATTAAGGCTTCCAAGTTCGCCAGGCCACCCAAACTAACTTCGATCTACCCGCAAGCACCAAACTTCCATGATGGCTCATGAGTCAATCGTGTCCTTGATCTGATCTATTTGCTTTAGTTCACCTGAGCTTCCATAAACACATACCAAGAAAAGGCCTAGAGATCCCGTGCTCTCCACGAGCTGTGGTCTTATGTGACACCCGAAGCACTGAGTTGGCTCATTTCAGAGAGAATTGCTACGGCCATCATGCTTCTTACCTAAAACCTGCAGTTCTAGGAAGGTTGAACAGGGTACTTCCACGCCTGATATGCTATCCAAGCCTGGTACGAACTCACAGCAAGCGATGCTATTCCCAAGAGCACAGCAAAGATGACTCCAATCAGTGTGGCCATCATTACATGCCTGGCACCACTCTTTCTCTGCATAGACTGCTGGAGCCAACCTCGAGGTCGAGGAGTTTGAAGTTCGTTGTACAAGTCCGCCAGTCGATCGGCTAGATAGACATATGGAACGCTCTCTTCTCCCACGCGTCTGACGGAACTGACTTCAAAGGTGAGGATGTCTGGATCGAAAGAGCACTTCAAGATGAGCGAACGGAGAAGTTCCTTGGACCTTGAGTCTGAAAGTGGGAACAGAGTTCCTTGGAGAGAGTCCAATACTTCGAGGACTAGTTGACGTGGTAATACTCCTCTGCACAATGTAAGCCACCTGAATCATTCCTTGTTTGTTTGGACTTACCTCTTGAGTGAAGAAGACGGACTGGAACAATCTCCAACATCTCGAGTCACTCTCAGCTGTTCCTTCAGAAACGAGGTGTAGTGATAAATCTCGAGGTAATTGTTTCTTCGGTCAAAGTGCAGGTGGTTTCGAATATCTGATGTCGCCCTGATCGTGATACCTAGTCGCTTCTTCAGGTTGACGGCTTTGAGTTCCTTCTTGACCTCTGCAAATAACTCGCTGTTGTTGTAGCTAAGTACATTGTGATTACCAAGTGGAAACGAGTCTTGTATATATTTGCTGAGAGGTAAGTCTTCTCTCCAGTGAATGCGATAAGTCCCTTTCTCGAGTCTGTCAGAAGAATGATGCAGGGCTGAGGGATCTATCATCAGAAGTGCCTTCACGCCAAGTGCCACCGCATCGACTTGTCTCGTTTCGTCGGCTGTCTGTGAGCTTGGACTTGGGCGAGTCATTCGGCACAGCTCTGAGAGAGTTGCATCTGGATTTGACTTCAAGATGGAAATTACCTGGAACAGATCCTCGTGTGTTTCTATTCGTCTTGTATTCTCAGAGGTTGCGTCCATGTAAGTCGAGACAATCGCTTTGTAGTACGCAAAATATCGCTGAAGCTGAGGAATACGACCTCCGATGCAGTGCTGATGGATACAGGCATGAGGTTGTCGCTCATTGCAGGACTGAGACAGATCCCAAGACCATAAGACCATCGCCACGTCAAGATATACATCCTGGCTGAGGTCGCTACTAATTCTTGATGCCATGGTACAAGGAAAAACAAATACGGTAAAGAGTCTCAACATCAGAGCTTCAAGTCAAAACTTCAGAGCGCGGGGACTCGGCATTATTACGACTTGAAAGAAAGCCTCATTTGTCGAGAGCCTGGTTGCAGATCAAGGCTTGAAAATCGAACTCGGGCTGGTTTTTGCGTAGTGATTGGCCTGATCTGTGATTCTCATGCAGCTACTTATGCATTATTGATGCTTAGCCACCGCCCTCGAAGCTGAGCCCCAAGCACACTTGTCACGTCTTACATATGCTGCCACCCTGAACAGCTTAAGAATTAGATTTAGTCGGACGAATCTTCCATCAATGTCAAGAATTTCAATTGTACAAAACTTATGCCAAAATGACGACCGTTGAAAGATGGCATGGGCAACTACCGTCCCGCCTTAGAGGCGGCGAGGGGAGTTCAACCCAGGCGGCTACCCAAGATAGCCCAGATGTCGAATGCCCAGAAGGCCTGAGGCACAAGTTGTCAAACTGGCGAGCTTCTGTTTCTTTTCGCTCACCCCCAACCATCACATCAAAACCTGCACAACAGGTAGATCCCAAGACACCGCAGTATGAGGAGTCTGATTCTGGCATCGGCATCACCACGCCATCATCTCAGGATCATCACAACGAGCCTCCTGGCTTAGAACTGCCTGGAACTGATCTCAGACATTTCGACAGGCCTGTCTCTGATCGACTGAAAGCGCGATTCTTCGACATCAAAGTCCTGTATACCCAACCACTATTGGACTACATCCTCAAGAGGAAGAAGGACCCAGGAGATATTTCTATGAAGCTGAAATACCTGGGACTTAGCTCGCTAAGCGCCCAACTCCATATCATCATTCAATGCGAAAGGAAAATTGCCAAGCGAGTGAGGAAATTCTTCGCGCAAGGACATGTTGAAGAAGAGCTTTTGCCTGACTTTCGGGTCTTTGTGCTGGAAAAGGCACTCTTACGACTGACTGATGACGATGCCATAGAGGTTTTAACGGACTCTGTTCCAGAGAGAACATGGTGTGGAGCGCCCATCAGATTGAGGCGAGGCAATGTGTCTGTCGTAGCGACGTTCGGCGGCATCATCGTGGTTGAAACCGCTCACAAGCGCCTGGTTGGCTTGACGGCTGCTCATTCTCTGAAGAAATTGCATAATCCTCTCTCTAGTCAGCTCTCAACGAGTGATACAGAAGTCCCCTTCTCTTCCTCATCTTCGGATGCTTCCGAGAGCGAAAGCGGCTCCGATTGCGATTCCACATTCACGACTGAAAGCTCAATGCAGCATCCCGAGCACCTGAACGACAAGGGACTGGATACCACTGCATCTCAAGATACCTTGGAAATCGGCCACATCCTTTGCAATACATTCAATGCTCCGATGGCACAGAACTATGACTGGGCTATTATCGATTTGAGTCTACAAGCGACATTACCCAATAGAGTAGTCCTAGATGGACAGTCCTCGTCAGACTTTGAGGAGGAAAATGACCTTGAACCCATCATTTTTCCAGTTGGGAATCCTTGTGTATCAGTGTCTAGGAAAGTCATGGTACTGAAACAAGGTGCCAAGCCGATTGGAGAGATGTCTCTTGACACTTCCTCTGTGCTGATATCCCCTGGATCATCGTTCGTTGAGGTCTACGATCTTGCCATGGAGCATGGTCATTGTAAGTGGATATGATTACTCTGTCATAACAAACTGACTAATGGGCTTCCAGCGTTAAGTCCCGGTGACTCCGGCTCATGGGTAGTTGATGAGAAGACTTCCGTTTTATATGGCCATGTTGTTTCGACGGATGCCTTTGGAGAGGCTCAAGTGATGCCTATTCGATCGACTCTTGACAGTATTAAGGTACAGATGAATGCCGCACGAGTATTCCTGCCCAATAGTGATGAGATACGACTGTTGCAGGAGGAGTCGAGGGGTCACGTACCAGCCAACCTGGAAGTCTCACCAGTCGCCGAACCGTTCGGAAGGCAGGAAGTTGCACAGACAACTCACCTAGAAGATATGAAGGGAGGCCAATCTGGATCATCCCTGCCTCCTACTGAAGCGTCTGATGAGTCTTCGTCTAAGCGCGCAGTTTCTCGACAGAATATTGTTGCACAGAGCCTCGAGATCGCTCGTGAAAGTCCTGACGGGGCTTCTTATCCTTCTATCAGAGAGATCCTTGAATCTGCACTAGAAGAAATATGGACCAAGGTACAGGATCAGCCCGACTCGTATATTATGACGAGAGATGAGTTCGCCGTCTTCAACTTTTTCCAGCACCGCTTTGCCGGCGATAAGATGGCAATGACTGCTCGAAAGAGATACTGGCAAGCAGCAGCACTTATGGACTCTTCGGAGTCTACCAAGACTGAGAGTGGCGATCTCGCTCAGATCGACGCCATTCGTGAGTTGGTTCAGGCCTCATATCGCCGCATCGGTACATATGGCCCAGGTTTCGCCAATGTGGCAACCAAATTGTACAAACTTGAAATGACTCTCAGACGGTTGCGAGATGAAGTCGCCGAAGAACAAGAAGAGTTACCTGTGCACATCCAACAATCCTACACAAATCATCTCCATTCACTGGTCGAAGATTGGGATTTTGCCATGAAGCGAGTCAACTCTTTACTCGATACTTATCATGAGGAGGAGATAAGTCTTGCAGGAGAGGAGGCTTCCAAGAGCGGCGAACTAAAGCCTATAGAGCCGGTCTTAGCTGGCAAAAGGATGGCTATCGAATTCCTGTTAGACTCAATCCAGTTACAAAAGCCTCAAATTTACGATCAACACCAATCTGACCTCGAAGAAATCAAGGACAAGGTCGACCATATTGCTGCTCACCTTTTCGCCCACTGGAATGCTGGGTCCTTTTCAGGAGGGAATGATGATTTATGGCGACATTTCCAGGAACTGCTGGAGAAAGAAGGATTTTCGTCTCAAATCCTAAGCAAAAAGAAAGTCAGTTATGTACAGTACTCGAGGCCGTGAATCAATGCTGACATGGAGCAGGATATCCTCATGGCATATATCAACGACCTTGGATATATTGCTGATACTACAGCTAACAAAGTCTCACATGCTCGCAACCCACTCGACAAGTCTCCGGAACATGTCCCCAACAATAAGAAGAAGCCGGATGTGGAGGATAAGTACGATGCAAGTACACGAATTGATCTCGTTACAACAGAGGACATTATTGCTTCGGATAATGATGATTCAGTCATCCAACAGATCGAGCGTAGACTTACACCAAACGAATCGGACGCTCTACAACAGACCCGGTCATCACCAGGTCGGTCAATGAAAATCTCTCACCTAGCCAAGGACCCATCACCCAAGATTGTCTCGTCTCTATCTGCAAACAGGCGCAAGAATGATACGCGCGGTTCTACTCAGCCTTCTGGACTTGTGGACCCAGATCAGTCCGATAGGGTAATAGCTGATAATGCCCAATGGACAAAGATATCACGCAAACTTGTCAGTGTCGAGGTGCTTCAACGAGCGGGTGTGCGATACGAAGCAAGACCAGATTATGTGGCCATACTTGGTGTTTTGTCTAGGGAAGAAGTGGCAAGCCTCGTTCTCGAGAGTGAAGCGACAATCACCTCCCGTCCTCCACCTGCGTATCCTGAAGACAGAAATCCTTCCGCTCAGGGACGCCCTGTGTCCCCATCCGTCGACGACTGGGACGATAACTTTCTCCCTTTGCTCGACATCGGCAATACGGGTAGTGCAGTTGCTCGGGTTCCTGGTAAGGGGTTCAGAAAAGCCCGTGGTGACGAAGTCACTGCTCGGAAACAAGAAGGATATCCTCCGCGTGGGAGTGCCGAGAAAATGCAAGGGAGACCCGGTAGTAGACAAGAGAAGTTCAGCGGGAGGCCACGACGTAGATCTCATAGAAGCCCTAGACATGAGCCTCACAGGGAAAGGAATGACTGGAGTGGGCTTCAGCAGAGCGTATGGTCCTATGATAAGGGTGGCCGAGGTGGTCTTGTTGGAATCGGCAGTGCTGCAGTAAGCTTGCTCAGCGTGCTATCTGAGGCTGCGTCAGCCATTTAGACAGCGGATATGTGTTCCTTACTGTTTTGAAGTTGGATCTTAGGTGACCGTGTGCAAAGCGGGGAGATTGGATACGGACACACGAAATGTAGGCCTCGAAGGTAAAGAAACATGAAGCTCAAGCCCAGGTCACAGGGTTCTAGGCTGGCTTTACGCAAATGCAAAGCGCGTAACTTTTCTCATTGTTAACTTTATGCGCCAACTTTTCCTTCGTGTTCATTGCGATCTGATATTCCATACAAGTGTTATTTAACCCGCTCGTGGCCCCTTAATGCATGACGTCTGGAGTAAGTCGGAGAGCATTAGGTACCGAACAAACTCTCCGTCATCTTATCTTCCAATACCCCAGACATGATATAAACCCTTTACCCACTTCTATCGTATTCCAGCTTTCATATAGGACTCATCGTCGGCTCTTGAGTTTCCGTCCATCTCGTATATATCCGCTCTTTGCAGCTCCTCGTGCGCAGGGTAGAAGTAGTATGTATCTTGCAACCTCAGTTAGCACTCTCACCACAACACAAGATTCGAGAGATTACTTACCAGATTTTCGTTTTCTCTTGATGAGGAAGTAAGTAATTCCGAGCCCTATCAGCACCGCCCCAGCTACAGCACCTACAACAGCGCCGCCGATAACCGCACCAGAGGGAGACCCCGAACTCGAACCACTCCCTCTATCTGGTCTTGAACTCTCAGATGCAGAGCCGGTGTAAGACGCAGAAGGCTGTATAACGCCCGTAGTGTTCTCACATTTCTTCCCTGTCTCCTCGTCAAAGACCCTGACGAGGCTTCTTTCCCGAGTGGCATTCGCCTGCCAGAGCGTAAACGTTCCAGCATCGTGATTGACCATGAGATACGCCGCTGTGAGGAAATACCGCCCAAGAATCGGGGGCTCGTCTTCGATGTCTGTTATTAGAATATCGCGCTTGGAGGTATCGGTAGTTCGTGAGCCGTTGGGGGCGATGTCGACGGTAGGAATCATGTATTGGTTATTCGGGACGCGGATCCTGAGGCCGGAGTCGAGATGGAAGGTCAGATCTGCCAGAAACCTACTACTGTCAGTACTCAGGCCTAAAATGAAAACAAAGGTGGCATACTGCTTGTCAAGACCTGTTTGAAGGGCATTCCAGTGTAGTCCACTCGACGAGTAATTCGTCTTCAAGCCACTAATAGACTCAAAGTTCCGCACATACGGTGTCGGTGCCTCAAGAAGCAAATGATTCGCCGGGTCGATACAACACTGCAGGGTCGTCCCCTTGGGAAAGATGCTGACATTCGTTTCACCGAGGTAATTGATCTGGATATCAGTCAAAGTCACCTTCATACCAGTCCAGCACCCATCCGAGCCATCGTAATCCCCATACACAAGAGGCGCAGTGTAATTAGCACCAGCGACTTTCTTCTCATCATAACCGCCCAGGATCAAAGATCCGTCGAGAGGTTCTTTGATCCACATGCGACCCCAGAATATAGACCATACTCGCGAGCCAATCTTTCCAGCCTTGCGCAAGGCGTTGAGATACGTTGAATTTCTGCCCAGGCCAAGGGGGCTTAGTGTACTGTATGTGTCGTCCCATTTACTCGTTGGCAAACCAAACGGGAATCCATCGAGACCGGCTGAACCTTCTAGATTAAAAGTGTCGATTGCGCCGTTTGCGCTGTTGACGAGATTCCGAACGCCGTATTGGCCGCCTTTGAAGAATGTCTCGTTTGGTGCACCACCTGCTTTGACGATGTCCCTCGCTCCTGTGAAACTCGTAGATTTCTCTTCGTTGAATATTCCTCCCCTTCGGGTCTTGCATGATTCGTCGTTTGGGATACCTGAGTCTTTGCAGAATGGTTCGGCGTACATCCAGGTATTGTTCAGGTCGCTGTCCCTGTTAGTCATAGATAGTGATTAGTAAGTGGGAACGTACGCCCAAGGTAGAAGAACGAGATTCTGAGGCGGTGTTCCAATTTTGGCTGGAATTCCTTTCATGAATGAGTCGGCAACATCTGGAAGGACTTGGACGTCTTGAAGCGGGAGAGCTAGAGGCTCTGCGTCGCAAGATGTTGCGACTGCCTCTCGCAGGAAGACAAGCGTCAACAAGAATCGATACATTTCGGATTATGGTATTACAAAAGAAAAGAAAAAGAAAAAGAAAAAGGGAACAATAATTCAGTAAATCATGTTCATGAACGCGAGCAGAAAGCGCATCTTGTTATTTGTCGTCCACGAGGACTCAGAGGCTTGTGCCCACCGCGACTTTCCAGCCACTTACACAAACCAAGTCTACTCAAAGAACATTGCCTTCTCACTATCCCAATGACCTATTTTCCTTGGACTCGGGCAAGACGAAAGAAACACTTGTACTATGTATAGCATCAAAGCCAGGATTTCCACAAACGGAAATAGTCTCGTTTTAGTGCTCCGGACCACCAACCCCATCGAGTAAGATACCACCTCACAGGGATTAGGAGCAAGAAAACATAAGACTTTAGAAAGGGTGCTAAAATAAACTCAGCAAATAGTCCCCTAAGCTTAGGCTAAATAGCCTAAGTCTTTTTATCACTTAGGATCGAGGTCCTAAGTTTTTTTTCTCTCCCCTAGGTAGGGCTGGCTTATCACTACTACCTTTAACTCAATCCGTAAACTGCAACAAAGAAGCCATCTTAACACATCTTACACCTTTTTTTGTTTTTGTTTTTCTTTGTCCCTTTCAGCACACCATGTTTCGTCGCCGTGCTTCAAGACGCCTCCCTTCACGCGTCGTGCTAATCGCCGCCTTTCTCTCAGCATTCTTTCTATGGCGTCAATTATCGCACCAAAGCGGCGTGGTGTTTGTAAAGAGCTCTTTTGACTGGTCGGCCGTGGGGCTTGTTCATCCGCCGGCGGATATCAAGCCTCTACCCGTTGGCCACGCAAAGCGCATGCCGAGGATTCAAGCTGAGAAGGGGAAATTTGTAAAGACGGGTGAGGTTGAGAAGAGGAGAGGTGCGGTACGGAGGGAGTTTAGGAGAGGTTGGGAGGCGTATAGGTTGAAGGCTTGGGGGAGGGATGAGTTGAAGCCGCTGACGGGGCAGGCGAAGGATCCGTTTGGCGGGTGGGCTGCTACGTTGGTTGATGCGCTTGATACTCTTTGGATAATGGGTCTGAAGGAGGAATTTAACGAGGCTGCGAGTGCGGCTGCGGCGATAGATTGGGGGAACACGCAAGAGAAAGCAGTCAATCTCTTCGAAACGACAATTCGACACCTGGGCGGTCTTCTCAGCTCATACGAACTAAGTCGCGAACCAGCATTACTGCAAAAAGCCACGGAACTCGGAGAAATGCTATACATGGCCTTTGACACGCCAAACCGACTCCCTGGGTTCTGGCTTAATTTCGACGACGCCTTGAAGGGTAAACAAGTCGCTGGCATTCACGACCCTTCAGCCTCACCGAGCTCGTTGGTCATGGAGTTTACAAAGCTCTCACAACTAACCAACGATCCCAAATTCTATGACGCGACAGATCGTGTATCGCGGTTCTTACTCAGGATTCAGAATAGCACTCTGTTACCGGGCATGTGGCCCATGGGTCTTGACTTCCAGAACGAAGCTGTGCACGATAATACGTTTTCGCTTGGTGCGCTGGCAGATTCTCTTTATGAGTATCTACCAAAGATGCATGCCCTGCTCGGTGGTCTGGACGAGAACTACGAATCCATGTATCGCACGGCGGCGGATGTTATTATAAAGCATTTGCTCTACAGGCCTATGCTGCCGAATCAAGAGGATGTCCTGTTTTTAGGTGATGCTAGGGTCGGTGAGAAGGTTGAGCTGAGCACAGAGAGCCAGCATCTCACCTGTTTCGCAGGAGGGATGTTTGCACTCGCCGGAAAACTCTTCAGTATCGAAGAACACGTCAATATCGGCGAAAAACTCGCACGAGGATGCGCTTGGGCGTATAGTGCTTTTCCAACTGGTATAATGCCCGAGATCTTCGACCTAGTAGCCTGTCCGACCCTCTCACCCTGCGAATGGAACGAAACGCTCTGGAAGCCGCAAAACAACCAGAAACTCCCCCCTGGATTCCGCCACGCGCGCGATCCGCGATATATTCTCCGGCCTGAAGCTATCGAGAGTGTCTTCGTCATGTATCGCCTCACGGCGAATCCGAAGTGGCAGGATATGGCGTGGGATATGTTTCAGGCGATTGTGAAGTATACGAGCACTGAGCTTGCGAATGCGGCTGTTGATGATGTTACGAGTACGGAGACGTCGAAGACTGATTCTATGGAGGTGAGTTATTGACTTTATGGGGAGGGTGTGTGCTAATGGGTTTGTAGAGTTTTTGGTTCTCGGAGACGTTGAAGTATTTCTACTTGATCTTCTCGGAGCCGGATTTGATCAGTTTGGATGAGTTTGTGCTGAATACGGAGGCGCATCCTTTTAGACGGCTTTTGAGTCGGGACTAAGGAATGGCGAATTAGGGACAAATATTACTGACGGTTCCATCTTGCTAGTCGAGTTGGAGCTTTAGACGGTAGATTGTAGAGACTATGTGCTGGCAGGTAGAGGCATGAAAGCTTAAGATCTTTATTCTAAGTGACAAGAGAATTTAGGCAATTTAGTTCAAATTTAGGGGAGTCTTTACTACCTAAGTTTTGGCATCCTTTTCTAAAGTCTGATCTTTTCTTGCTCCCTGAGGGCTGGGTGCAATAGCGCAGCCCGTACCAGACAGGGAATGTCTTTCATGATCATCCTAACAAAACGTGAAACATGGACGCATGAGGAGGTTCTGACAGGATATGTTCTTTGAGGGTATTGGGCGCAGGAGGAAGTACCCTCGATGTCCGGCCATCTTGTCCTATGGCATACGTCCCATGACCCAACGCCTATTAAACCCGAAGAGTGATGTGTAAAGAAGAGACTTGCATCCAAGCCAGTATTTATTCGCCTTTTGAGTGCCTTTGTGGTCCAGTCGCAATGTTCGTGGACAGAGGTCACGTACTGTGCGATGCTGGTGTTTCACCTCTTTGTTCAACACCTCAAAATAGCAACTCGAGGCCATGGCAATAGGGCCTTGACCGGGTCGATGTATTAGCTGAAGAATCTATACGAATATGCTCGTTATTGTCAAGACTGTCATTGACTTGGCCATGGGAATCTCGGATTCCCATTCTCGCGGCCATGGACATACTATATAGAGCCATTATCACCACCACCACTCCCAATCCCATCCTATGGATCAAAGATCAAACAAAATTACCAATATTGTTATACTACTATCAAAATGCTTTCCCCCCTCCTCCTCCTGACCCTCACCCTCAGCGCCCTCGCTCCTCCCCCTCCCCCCCTCAACACAACCAACCTCTCCCAGCACCATCCCTCCCGCATCGCACCACGCTTCATATCAGGCGGTTTCTACGACAAGTGCAAAGACGTGCGCTTCTACCTCGCCAAGGCAGACGACACACATCCCCGCAAGAACAGCTTCACCGGGTACAAGTCTTCTCCATGGCTCGTCGCCAAGTGTCCTGATAAGAATGGCAAGTATCTCTGTACGTGGCTGGCGCTGAGCAAGTGTTTGCTTAACTC
>LTDI01000289.1:234-70079 GCA_001654545.1 Fusarium agapanthi
AAATTAACCTAAAGTCAATAACAACTCTACTAATTAAATGCACGTGACTAATCAACCTTGCGTCTAAGAACAGATAAAGTGAAATCAGTAAGGAAACAATGGTTTAAACTAGGGACTATAAGCTATAGTAGCTTTATTTAAAGAAACTCTATTTATAACTATTTAAAAAGCAGTATTTGTATTTTATTTAGTAGATTTTACTATTTTAAATTAATTAATACATTCTATAAGTTTCTATAATTAAAATTAGTAAAGTTATGAATTTTTTAAGATATTATAAATTAGGTAGTTAGGTTAAAAAGCAGGTAGCTGGTTTCTGGGGGTGGCCGGTTTCCCTGTATCTAACGTTACTTATAGTATAGCTTCTCTTGATCTTTAGCAAAAGCGGTAAATATTTACAATTACCCTGTACCTGAATCACAGCCTATAAAATAACCTCTTCATAACCAATAGCACAAGAGTGCTAATACTCTATATATAGAATTATACTAGTGTTTATCTTTTATCACCGCTTTCAAGCTATAGTTATGAGTTTTGTATAGTTATTCCGGATATTTGACTGAATTATTAAAATAATTATCAAGCGCCTTATGAGCGAGGAGTCTGGCGACGTAAATGGGGCTTTCACCAGGATTATCCGACCTGGTGCTTCAACCACACGTAGAACAAACCCTGAATAGAAACCATTAACGGTTTGCACTAGAACTCGGAGGCTTTCGAATTTCCAGCGCAACGCCATCTTTCGCTCTTATCTCTAGGTTCGTTATATTCTTCGCAGAATATCTCTCCCTGACATGCAATTTACATCGATGATGTTAAGCGCTATGACGCGTTCATGAAAACGATGGCTAAGAATCAGTGTCTTTATCAATACCTAGAGAATTCAGTTATTAAATAGAGGCGTAAGATACTAATTATTGCTAAGGTATTCTAATCGTACTGTCACTTTGTCCAGCTGGTTTGAAGCCAGAAACAACAAATAGAAAGACTATAAAGTAATTCCCTTCATAGCTAACCAGCCTTTTGCTTCAGTGAGTCCCATCAACGATGTCAGACATATCTTGCCAAACGCATCAATGTCATCCTTCTGAGCATCGTGAATTATCGTCTCCAAGAAATTCGGTCTGTCAATCATGAGCCAAAGTCACAATAAACATAACTCAAGATTAACTTACGCGCTGACATTTATAACAAAGTGCTTTTTATCTCGCCACGCCAGTGCAAAGTCAACAGCATCTTGAGCGTTCCACAGATGCGCAGACATGGTGACAGACCGATTCACAGCGATGTTTTTATTCTGACCGCATCTATTGCCTGACTCGCCTTTCATGAAGTAATACGTCAGCATGAAGAAGTTTATCATGCCTAGGGTTCGTTTGGCTGATTCTTGGAAGATCCAGTTTGTCCAGAAGGCTTGTGCTGCTGAGACGGGAAAGAGGGGTATAAGATCTGGGGATTGGCTTGGTGAATCTGCTGCTTCGTCGATGGCGATGTGAGGAATGAGGGCGTTGGATGCTTCTTCGAGATGGGGCATGGTTGCTTCGTAGATGGCATAGGTTCGGGCTTCGTTGTCCAGTAGGCGGAGTATTTGATATATGAAAAGTGCTTGAGCGTATGCTAGAGTTTCTATTGAAGAAGCTGGTGGAGGGCTGGCAAGGAGTTCCTGCACTCGGCTTTCCACGTTGTCGCGGATGACTCGGGCGTTGAGATGATTCTTTGCTGCATGGAGTGCAGCGGAAGAAACCGCATCTGCCTTGATGTGTTATGTTTGAGCCATCGATACATATGGTGAACTCACGCTGCATAGACTTTGGCATCCCATCATCGTATAGATGCGCATGACACCAAGGCGTCTGATTCTCTGACACCATTTGTGACGGACCCTTTACTATCACATCCATCGCATACTGCAGTCGCGATGTGATTGCTCTTGTAACCTGAGGTATAGTAACAAGCTGAGATCGATTCAACGCATTTTGAGCCGTTGTTGAAAGCCCCGGCGTGGACCAGTTGGAAGCATCGCAATCTAACGAGCCTTGGAACAGCTGGTTTGTGAAATCGTCCGTTGGTTCCAGAATCGAATCAAGCATCTCAAGACATGACGGTGCAAGCGAGCCGTCAATCTCAGAAACTGGGATCTCAGGATGGATGCAGGTGGTGCTCTCGCGCAATGGAGGCGCATAAGGATAATGACATTGGATATTGCGCTGAGAGCAGCGCTGACACGTCGGACGCGCTAGATCGCATCTCCGACGCGCCTTTTTACAGGCCTGACAGGACTTCCGTCGCGCTGGCGGGTCGTTGCGTTCCATTGATGATGGACACGATGAAATTTGGTGGTTTGCGATGAGGTAAGATGGTGGAATTGCGCTGAGGGACCTGAGGGCAGCGGAACTCCGCTGATCGGCCCCACAGGAGCACGACGGAATAGCGCGAAGAGGAGGAACAGGGAGGGGCATGTAATTTATAGCAACAAAATATAAAAGAGCTCAACTGCCAACAAGGAAAACAACATTCTCATATCATAATCCATTAGACATCCAGCTTATTACCATGTCTCTCCCAACTGTCTACGTCGTCGCCGCTACAGGCACCCAAGGCTCAGCAGTATGTTGCCACCTCCGCCAGTCAAACTGGTCCGTTCGCGCTACAGTGCGAAACATCGAATCCCCCCAAGTGCAAGCCCTCGCTAAGATCGGCGTCGTCTTGAACCTTGGCAATTGGGACGACGAGGAAGCCCTCACTGCCGGCTTGACAGGCTGCAACAAGATGTTCCTCGCTCTTGGGCCCAACTACAGCAATCTCGATGATGAGCGTATTTGGGCTCAGAGAATTATCGCATTGGCTAAGAAGGCGGGCGTTGAAGATATTGTGTACTCGAGCTCGATTAGCGCCGATGCTCCTGAGAGGCGCACGCTTCTTCCTCCGGGTCATCTACTCTTCAAAAGCCTCTTTGTCAAGAATGTGATTGAAGGGCTCGTTCAGCGCGCTGGATTCAAGAACTGGACTATTATCCGCCCAGGATTCTTCATGTCCAATCTTCTCGCGCCAAAAGCTCGCATCTACAGCGACTTATTCGAGCATAATACCTGGTTAACCGCCCTAAAGCCCAATACCAAGCTCAACCTCGTCGATCCACAAGATATCGCTAAATTCACCTTTGCCGCCTTTAACGAGCCGAAAAGATTTAATGGGGAGGGAATTGACCTTGTCAGCGACAGGTTGACGGCCGTGCAGATGATGAAGATTTTGGCTGATGCCACTGGGCGAGACTTAAAGGCTGAGTTTTACACTGATGAGCAAGTGGCTCAAGCTATGAGTTCCAACCCTTTCGTTGGATCGCAGGTATTTTTGAGGGATGGGGAGAAATGTGTCGATGCTGAGAGGGTCAAGACGTGGGGAATTGAGTTGGGTAGCTTCAAGGAGTTTTTGGTCCGCGAGAAAGATGCTGTGGCTGAGACGTATGCCTTGTAGGGCAACCAACAGAATCAATTCCATTTTGATAGCTTTATCTTATACAGGGGTCTAGGTTAATATATTGGAAGCTATTTGACTTTGCAGCATTAAGATGTCCGATCACAAATAATGTATAGAGTGATACTTCATGTAGGACCATGAAACCCCAGCAAATTATGTCAAGCTCATATTAGCACATTACTGGCAGATATGGTAGTAAGATGCCGCTGCAGATATCAACAACTCCCATATCTTGAGACGTTGCTCAAGGTCAACAGCCTCTGGACCCGACATCTGTTGGTAGGTGGAATGGGAATACCATTATGCAGTGCAGGAATGACAAATTTCTCTTGGCACTTCTGAGTGGCTAGGGGAGGAAAGAATAGGGCTTAAGATTGGGTACCTATGGGTACCTATGGGTAGTTTCTTTTGTACTAAGACTTCCCTTTGGCCCTGTATAGAAGAGAAAGTATTGGTGACACCTATGGGTACCTAAAAAGGCAATATTTTAAGCCCTGGGAAAGAAAACCCAGGACCTTCATCCTAAGGGATAAAAAGATTTAGGTTATTTAACCTAAGCTTAGGGGAGTCTCTACTAAGTTTATTTTAGCACTCTCATCTAAAGTCTTATATTTTCTTGCTCCCTAAAGAGTGACTAGCTGATCTCTCATCGCTCCCTTCAATGGTGATACGGCGGGTGAGACATCGGCCGCTCTTAATTTTCGTGCCTAAAGTACTTCCCATAAATCATCTTTCTCATTTCTGTGTAACTCTCGTCCCGTCAGAAAACATATCAAAGTCCACGATGAAGAGATACATTTTCTTTGCAGTTCTACTGCAGGGTATAGCTGCCTCCCCGGAGAACGACCTTGCGCCGAGGGAAGCGGAGACATATTGTATGACATATCTTTCTACGTACGTATCTGCGATTCCGAACAAAGACGGACCCTTCAGTTCGATAGATGGAGATGTAAATGCACCAGATACGGAAGATAGAGAGACCGGCAGGTTCCATTTGGCTCCGTCGATTGGTCCATCATTTAGGAGAAATACTTCCAATGTAACTACGGGTGCGAGTATGTTGTAGTTATGCCTCACTATTCAGAAGAAGAAGAAGCTAATAGAGACGAATAGACTCAACTCCGTCACAGGTCGATCAAGAGACTTCGCAACTGGCAGGATCTTTGTCAGGGTCTTCGTCAGTGGATCTACCACTATCAAGCGACGAAGCACTTACAATTCCATCTAGCCTACAAACATCCTTTGGTCAAATGACACTTGCAGTTCCCGCAATAACCGGTATCGTCGAACCACAAGGCCAACGGTCATCTTTCTCATTTAACTCCCTGACGACGATCGAAAGCGTAATGTAAATAAACGAGAAGTTGGAGGGTTCGTTGGAAACAGTAGTGCTGGTACCTGTACCTTTGCCGCTAGCTTTAACCTCGCCGAGGGTCAGCTCTTCACAAATGGGAATCCTATCTACTATTCAGGTGAAGACTTTAAAGAGCTGGATATTTCAGGAACCCCGCCGTCAGATGCAATTCCCAAGGATTTTGCTTTGACTGGAGCATCGCTTAGCTTCTAACATGATGATATGCCGAATGGAGAGGCAGGCTTCTGTTAAACGTCTGATGGACAGGTTTATATCGCGCTTACATCTTCATCGCCTGGATGTACTCCAGTCACCCTTGATGTTTATGACGGCACGTTACTTCGTTATATGGCGGTCTTTCGTTATTGACTTCCTTATAGTTTCTCATTGCCCGGCTTATTTACTCAATGTCATGAAACCTCATTCCTAGATCGAAGATGCCAACACCCCAGCCTTGATTGCAGTCCGTCGCAACAGCTGTACCGCTATCAAAGGAAATGCGATCAGCTCCCTTGTCATACTGGTTCTTGTACACCGTCAAATGCCCAGGCCTTGTTCTGCACAATGACGTCGAAGTGGTATTTTTCTTCTTTCAGGAAGATATAGTCCAGGCGGTTCGAGCCGTAGATGCGTCCGAACTTGATGCTGTCTTGAATACCTGTCACGGCTTGTCCAGCCTGGGTTAGGCCCGCTGATCTCCACTCCGGTACCTACCTTCGTTAGCAAGGAGACCCTTTCCCTCGTTTGTAATTGAGACTTACTATTCCGTTGCCACTGCCTCTATTGTCGATCCATGTGCTGACTTGACCGTGGTCGCCGATGTCCATGACATCGCTCCGGAACCTGTGTATGGGTGTCAGCACGTCTCTCGTGAACGTGAGAATGACATTCATATCATGCCAACTTACTCTCTGTTGAGGTCGGCTACCGGTCATGTTAGCTACTAGAACTACCAGACGAGCAAGAAGAGCAAGATATGACACACCAAGGATTATACCGGCCTTGTCTGGTTGGGCAGTGTTGAAGACAGTCCCACGAATGCCATTGGCCGTACTGAACCCTTGCCATTGAGGCTTGTCACCCCAGCCACCATTCCGAGAGCACCTAATACTGTCAGACCTGGCTCATCATCCTCAGGGTGGACGTACGCTATCTCGCCAGCAGACTTGACTAGACAAAAATCTGCTCTGCCGTCGCCATCAATATCTAATATCCGTGTCAGTATAACTGTTCCAAAGAGCGAGGGCTGATGCTAACTGACCTGCTATTCGAACATCAGTGGCTTTCAAGCCATCGAAACCACCAATAACTTGTCCGATGCTCTCAAACTTGGGAGGGTTCCCGCCGCGATTCAGCGAGACCCATACAGCGTTCTCCTTTATACAGAAGAAATCGTCCAAAACATCGTTGTTCTAGTTAAAGGGTTAGCCCAATTCAGTGTGCGATGGTGTTCACTCACAAAATCGGCGAATGCGTACCCTGATGAAATCACAGTCAGTGGTGCTCAAAGTGAGGGAATCGTGAAGTACTCACGAGGACCCAAATCACAGTCCATGTCAACATTGAACTGGACCGACTTATCAAACTTGCCTCCTCCCAAGTTCTGGCGGAACCAATATGCATTCTCGTCCTTGGTATTATGGTAGACACGGATCCAATCATCAAGAGAAGCCGTTCGTTCCGCATTCGGGTCAGCTTTGACAATGTTGCCAAAGAAAATATGCCAAGGGATCGCATCAGTAATAGACTGTGGATCACTCTCCTTGTCAATCTTGGCACTTTCAATAACACCCTTTGAAGTACTCTTGTGAGCGTAGTTGCCATCGTCGTGACCACTACCCATCTGAGATTGACCAGGCAAGCCAGCGTTACCAGCGACTTTCTTACACTGATTGCTCGAGCCACTAGCTGCATCGTCGATATTGTCAACCTTTGTGGGCGGCTAAATCTGGCCTTCTATCTTGCTGATGGCATCCCACCAGACACCCGCAAACATCTTGTAACCGTCGTCGGTGGGATGGTCTTTGTCAGGGCCAATGTCATCCATGGACATGACGCTTCGTACGTCGGCTAGGGCGATGCGTGCCCCTTTATATCCTGCTGCGACCTTTCGGATTTCCTTGCTGATATTGTCGGAGCAGGGGTTCCTCGATGAATCTTTGTTTAGGAGAAGAGTTGATAGAACAACTGTCACGCCGGGGACACTGTCGAAGATGTCATCAACCAGGCTTTTTGTTCGTTCGCCGGCTTTGCTAGGGTCGCCTCCCGAATTGCAGTCGTTCCTAATGAGTTGGCTTGGCATATGGAGGTCTCTAACTGGGTAAACTCACAACCCAGCGTTGACGAGAACCAGGTTTGACTTCATCCACTTGCTTTTTGTCCAAGCGCCGTGGACGGACTCAATGGTCCAGCCAGGATGACCTTCGTTGTCCTAGCGAAAAGTTAGCACGCCACCAATGAAAAGAGATCATCGTGTAGAGCTTACCGAGTCTGCCATAGTGCCATCTCGCTCTGATCCAACCATGTTGACCTTCCATCCACGGAAGCGGAGCTGGGCTCGAAGCCACTTGCGGTAGCCATTACCATCACTAGACTTGTAGCCCTGAGTAATAGAAGCACCAAGTGGCATTACTCTCAGATAAAAGTCTTTGGCAGCTCTGCGATCAAGTTCGGAACTCTGATCAACTGTGACGGTCGAGTTGTCGAATTCATTTGGGTCCAGGTCAGTACTGCTGCGAGACGCGTGCAGTTCATGGCCTCGGTTTTCTGGGGGAATAACATTGGGCGCATAACCATTACCGTAGAGTGAAATTCCATCTGCGTGGCTAGCAATAAGTGGATATAGGAAGAGAATAATCACAGTTATCACCAAGATGGCGGCCTGGCCGCTGCGAAATAGCCGCCTACTTGCGCCTGGATACACTTAGGCCGAGAGGATAATGAGCGTAAAGAATATTCCTAGAACACGAGATACAAGATTGTTGATTTTATATTATACTCTTCTTGCTTTGTGGGCGAATCTCTCTGAAAACTTCCATTTCAGGCACTCTGTTTACTGCCCCCAAGATAAGTGATACGATCCTCAAAGGATCCAGATCCCACAATACTTGAGATCATCATACCATTATATCTGACTAAGATGAACATATCATCCACGTCTCTCTTGTGGGCGAGCCAATGATGGATGGGCCGGAACGAGCAGCCCAATCAGAGTGGGATCAGAACGGACAATGCCAAGAATTGCGAACCCATAGATAAAATATCCATATGATGATGAAAGGCACGACCTAACTCGGCGGCATCTCAATTGGGCTGGGACCTTTGCACTTCTTCCTTGAGTCCCTTTGCGTGATATTTTGCTTTACTGCATTTCTGGATCATTGAATATACTGCACGACGGTCTGGAATCTGGCAAATTAAAACATGTTGTCTATCTGGGCTACTACAAAGTGGGAAGCCGTAAGTATCATCTCAGAAGTGATCAGAAACAACTAGATGAGATATCCTACAAAAGTTAGTTTCCTTCAGTGCTGCTATTCTCTTGACCCCAATCTACTGGTTGCCAACTTTGTCAGGGGAAAAGCTCGCTTCTGTTAGTTGACATCGCAATATTGGCTTCACAGATCTCCCGCAAAGCCTGTCAGAAAAGCTGCCATATGATTCGACAACCCTACAAGGCTGTGTCAGAAAAGGGAGCATAGCCACGTGCGCCGCATATTCAACCGCGGTTCCTGGGCCGGGAATAAGAAGGTGATATTTTCTATACCTAAGCTGTGTCTCGTATCCTCCTTGATTGGCTGCCCTTTGATCAACATGTGGCCTGCCAAGTCTTGCGTTCGGCACTCACATCCGTGAACTCGATCTCACATAAGCCGGAGAGTCAATCTTAGCTAAGTCGGGAGAGGCGCTCATAGTCGGTTAAATGGGCCCTTGTCTACCTCTTATGCAAATCCAAGGGGCAGAGAACATCCGTTTTAGTTGTACGGCACAATGGAGGTCATGTCCCACCACCCTTCTCAGGAAGCACATTGTCAATTTCCCACAACCAGTAACAAAAATGCCTCGCTGTTAAGTCTACTTGCTATCCTGTGACGGTAACTCCGTCCTCTTTCATTGATTCACATAGTGAGCAGGTCAAGTAACAAGGTAGTTATTTACTTTTATGGTCGTCATGTCTTGCATTTCTCTGCTCGTGCTCTAAAAGCAGCGAGCAAAAACATAAACTCACGAGTCTACCACCACCTGGCCAGTGAGCTTGGGCTCCCCACACCCTCCCTCGTCAATGAACATCTCCCGAAGCCTTCTCGTCGAAATCTGAGGGAAGTAGTGCACCCTCTTCCGAGTACCCCTCGTCAACTTTTCAATCTGCCCCGCGACCATGCCATATTCCTCACGCCTATGCCCCGCGTGAGGACCAGAAATCATATGCTCCTTCCACAGGGGATCATGTCTTATAATACAAGTTCCGAGATCTTTCCACGATGTCATGACGATGTAATTCGCGCACGAAGTCTCTGAGCGGATGATGTTGACGGCGTAGTCAGTTGAACACCCGCCGCAGGTCCACATACGTCCTTCGAGGGTGCTGTCTAGTCTCGCCCTTGCTTGGCAAGTTAACCAACAATTTCCTTTGTGAGTCCATAGACATTCTTGTAGCTGCTCGCCGGGAAGGTCAAATTCTTGTAGACCTGAGTGGCGGAACGACCATTGTCCTTGGGGCCATTTGAACTCCTCATCCGGATGAGTTATGAACGGATATATATCAGTCCATCTAACATGCCCACAGATTGAGCCAATTTCGTAGCTGTCCTTAAAAGCCCGGCGTAGAGTTTCAATGCCCTCAATGACCTTACTCGGCTCGCGGCCTGTATTTCGCCCTGGAAACAGTATCCTCTGTGACTTGAGAAGCACATGTTTCTGACGGGAGAAATGTACAGTCTGCTGTAACCGTATAACGAGTTCATCATCATCGTTGAGATGCGGCGACACAAACTGCACACTCGCCTCGCCGGGAATCAGCGCATCAGGGTTGGAACGGTAGGATCTTGATATAGCCGCCATGACATCAAAATGTATCTCGCTCGAAAGGTAAGGCGATATGGACAATCGCTGAAGATGCGCAGCGCCATTACCAATACAAGCCCGCCGGCCCTCCTTTTCAGTGAAGGTTTGACAACTCTTTCGAGGTTCATGGAATTTCTGGCAGATCTCGCAGAGAATCTCGGAAGGCCACATGTAGCTTTGTTCAAGCCGACTGAGGAATTTCCAACGATCATAACCATTAAGCTTTGTGGTGTTGCTGAAGAGCTTATGAAGCCAACTCGATGTAAAAGCAAGGCTTGCCCGGTCGATTGGGGCAAGGAGAGTGGTGATCTCAGTTAGAAGCTCTGTAGGGAGATTTTGAAGGGTTATCTGTGGTGACCGCTTTTTTCTGGGCCGCTTTTTTCTGGGTATGATGATCCTATCAATGACACCGACGGGTTCCTTTACAGAACGATCTCTGCTCTTGCGGCTTTCTGGGACATCACTGCTCCGGGCCGGTTTTGGTCTCGGCATTTGACTCTCCGGTGGAGACTTTTCATGTGACTTGCGGGCAGCCAGCCTTTTCAGCTTGTCGAGAAGTCTCATTCTGGTATTCGGTTGACCCAACGAGGTCACGGTGAAGCACGTTAGTTACGGAGGTTGCGGAGGGCGGCTTCAAGGATGTAGCAAGATTTGTGCAACGTAGCAATGAAAAGAAAGGAAATTTTTGGGACGTACGTATGTTAGTCTGCGGTCTCTTATATGAAAGGACAAAATCAACCTGGTAATAAGGGAAGAAATACGATAGGTGCATTACAAAAGTCAAAAGTCAAACGAGTGTTATTAGCGCAAAGGCTCAGGGCAAAACGCCCAATCCCCAACGTTGAAGCTTACTTGTTCACGAAAGTATATATCCCCATGACAGGTTTACCGGAGGCTCTGATTTGAGGTATTCATTTGGCTTGAAAGCCAGGACTAGACAGCATGAGCTATATTACTACACTCCTGACCTCATCAAAACTTACAATTAAGATGAGTTCGGAAATCATAGCACAAGGCCAGTTACCACTTTTTCATCAATAAATTACTTAGTAAGCTCCATCTTAATCATCATCACACGGCCGGATTTACTCCCATGCGTCTTCCTCATCGTCCTCCTGGTGCAATACATCTTGTTCCTCCTTCTCAGTTTGGTCTTCATACCGTACTTCGAACGTCCCATTATCCGGGTCATCCTCAAATATTGTCAGAGATGCGGACGTTGTTGGGCCCCCTCCTCTGAATTTTCTGGGGGTCTTCCTCTCTGTCAACTGCCATTTTTTAGCTTTCATGCATTCCACGGTTCAACTTGGTGACTTACTCCGCGAATAGGAACCCATGTGAATCTAATGCCATGAAAGAAGACAACATGGCCTTTTTCGTTCTTTACCTGTTAATTAAGCAATTGGAAAAAAGCGACATACTAACTTACCTCGTCACTCTGGGTGCTTATCCATCCTTCTGCACTTCCTCCGTGCAGATAACTTCCCTTTGGAGTCATTTCGCCAAACTCAAGAGCCGTTGTGCTAAACCCAACATCAACGCTTTTGCCTATCGAGTTCCAGCAATTGACCGATGCATTCTCTGCTGCCCACGTCGAAGTGATGATCCATAGGCCATTTTCTCTGACCTCGGGGTGTGATTTCACTATGCCTTTCGCGTTTTGCTTCATCCACTGAAGGAGAGCCTCTTTATGGTAATACCGCTCATGGACAACAGGACCACTCGTAAGGAGAACAGCTCCGTGATTTGTATCTGCCTGGAATCGGAAGCAGGCGGAAACATTGAAGGGCAGTGCGGCTGCAGCCAGCATAGGTATTGCCCCAAGACCGACAGTGAGATCAATGGCGCGGCCTCTGGTCTGGTTACCTAGCTTGGGTCCCCATATGTGCTTCTGAGATGGAGCGCGCCTTAACGTTGTGCCTTCGACAGATGACAAACCTGATGGTAGGCTTGAGGACGATGTGAGGTCCCCGGCAGGATTCCAGGCCCCAGTCGAGTCAAAATACCCGATGAATCCGGGCTGAAACTGGCTCGAGGGAATTGGTAGGTACAACGCCGTGCCGAAAGGATGCCCCCGCATCAGCTCGGCATACTTGAGATCTAAAGCCTTGCCCATCATTACCAGCTATTTCAAAGATTTTAGTACGTGATGGAGGGGTACCAGGTCTGTTCTTATCTTGAGTAAAAGCTAGGCAGCACAAATACCTCGTATCTCAGGACCCGATTTAGCCGATGTGGCGCTAATAGTGTGCCAATATTTATGCGCGCAATGTTACACTGCGCTTCAGCTTGTGATACTGTATCCTATCAGCTGGTTGCATTGCACAATTGTCTCAGCCGTTCGATAATCTCTGGAAGAATAAACGCGTCAACTACGCCGTCGAACTGGGAGTAAATTGTCCCACCATCGTTTCGATCTTTTTGTCAACTAGAACCAATGTTTCACACTTCTTACATACATGAGGGTGATAACCCCGCATCAGAGTCCAGTGATCATATGTCTTGTTACCGATCCTTACAGCTTGCGCAAGTCATCTTTCCCCTCTTTTCCTGTCACTAAATGATTGCTCAACTGCCGGCTTCTCACAACACTTGCCATGGCATCAGATCTCACGAGTCAGCTTGAACATGCTGCGATATTGATTGCATCTCAAGAGCAAGACGAAGAGCTCATTCCAGACGGACAGTTCTGCCGTAATAAAGATTTTCTAAAGGACGTGGATCCAGAAACATGCAAGTATATCTATGCTGTTATGCTTTTAGATCGCTCCGAGAGAGCAAAGCGATTCTCCATGGCGAGTGAAGAAGTCTTAATGACGAGAGGTGTCGGTAACAATACGTCTGGCTTGAAGGATGCAGCTATCTTGGGGGCTCTGGCTGTTTTTAACGTTCTCAAGAGTGAACCTATGAGAGGGGTCGTTGTCAGCATGTTTGGGAGAGTTCTGCGGAGACAGTGGCAGATTGCAAGTCCAGATAATGAGCTTGAAGCTCTGGATCGGGCTGTGGAATATATTAGAAAGGCTGTTGAGTTTGGACCGCGGGATCGTTCAAACCGAGCCTTGCATCTCGATGATCTTGGCGATATTCTCACGCAAAGATACAAGGTCTCCCACGAGCAGGTCGACTTCGAGGATGCGAGCGCGGCTTTCCATGAAGCTTTGGTGACAGACTTCCCAGGGAAGCCAATCTTCTATCTTGGCCTGGCAAAGCTACAGCAGGAAAGGGCCTTATTCCAGGAAGAAGAGAAGGAAGGCTTACTTCATGAGAGTATGACCACTCTGCAGCTTGCCGAAGACTCAGTGCCAAGCCAATTCGACTCGACGCCTTTCAGATACACCATTGCAGATATCCATCGGGCTCGCGCCGCGTGTTTCGTTCACTTATACGATCTGAACCAGGATATCGAGAACCTCAGAAAAGCAAAAGTCTCTCTGAACAGAGGTCTTGCAGTTTCTGAAGAAAAGCGTTCGAAAGACCGCTTCAACTGTCTCACCAACTTGGCATCGCTACAGCAGAAGCTAAATGAAGAAGAGAACACGCGAGACCCTTCTGCTGAAATTGGCTACTTGAGGCAAGCCCTTAGGATTCATCCAAACTCCGCAGATGCACTGGAAGAGCTGGCAAATGCACTTACTGAAAGAGCTGAGCAGAATAGCCACCGGGAAACGCAAGTCGAAGCAGATAAGCTCATCGAGCGGATGAATGAGCTACAGATCGTCGACCCATCACCGAAAACACCGGCACGACTGATCAGAGACGCAGGTGCTCATGAAGAGCAATTCAGCAAAACCGGGCTCTTCTCGGAAATCGGCCTGGCTGTTAAGTGCTTACAAGACGCCCTCGACCATCCAGACTTACAAGGTCATCAACAGATCAATTGCTATCAACGACTCGCCATAGCACTTCTCCTCAGGTTCGAAGCTAACGGCGACAAAGATGATCTCCGTAACGCGTGTCAAGCAAATCTCGATGTCTTGCCTTATCTCAACGACCTCGAAGACCCGATGAAATCTCGATGTTTGAGAGCTTCTGGGAGGGCAGCTTTTGTGTCAGCTCAGATTCCTGGACAAGAGCAATTTATCGATGGCGCTCTGACGGCATTCGTTGCAGCGAAGGAATTGGCATCACGAACTGATCCCTTTTATCTTACTGTTATGAATGATTTCGGCAACGCATACGTCGTCAAATGTCAATGTACCGGCGATGTAAAGTATATTTCACAGGCCACTGGAGCATATCAAGACGGCCTTGATGCCTCGAAGGAGCAGGGGCCTTCTGACGGTACTATGAACATCATGTTGACTCATGGCTTGGGGAATACGGCCATGTATCAGTTCAAGTTCTCTGGAAGACTGGAAGACATCAACACAGCGATCAAAGCCTTTGAGAGATGTCTGGACTCAACTGGGCCTACCGAAGTTCGGGCTGGCTCCCGGACCAGAAGTCTCAGCCATGCGCTTCAGCTCAGGTATGACGATACCGAAGACGTTAAAGATGTCATCAAAGCTGGTCAGATTGTTGAAGAGGTTCTGGGCAGGAATCTCAAACTCCCACCAGTCGAAATTTCGGCGCTGCACAATATGCTCGGAACAGCATATCTTCGTCGATACCACCGAGAGGAAGATATAAGCTTTCTTTCTCAGGCTGAGAAGAACTTCAACATAGCGCTCTCTTGTGGATGCACGGATAAGTTTTACTTATTCTCGGCGCGAGTCAATTTGACGCGCACGTTGCAGTACAGAGCTAAAAAGACCCTCAACCTGCGAGACCTTCGTGATGCGCTCGTGAACTTTCAAGAGTGTATCTCCATGGGCGGCATGGACGATATTAACCGTGGAGGCTTGCTCATTAACCAAGCAGAGCTACTCATCGCGATCTATACTGTCAGTTCAGCTCCTTTAAGCACCTTCGCTGCAAACGCATACCTGATCATGATGACTCAATTCTCATCGGCACCTGGTATCGCTCGTCATGCACTCGCATGGATGAAAGTCTACGCATCCATGTTTGCGCATGTGGTAGCAAAGGATTCGGCAGCTGCAAAGAACTACATCCGAGAAGCAGCTGAAGATCTCCCCTTCGCAGTATATGCTTGTACCACGCGCGCTGATCAGTTACGTCAAGCGAAGAAATTCCAAGCCTTGCCAACACTTGCTCTTTACTTTTCACTCGCCGCCGGAGATTCAGTGGTTGAGGCACTACAACTATATGAGAGAAGTCGGTGTGTCTTGTGGGGGGAGATTCTCAACAAGGGTGCTGATGCTGGCCTGGATCAGTTGAGGGAGAAGTTTCCAGATCTCGCAACTCGTTTTCTTGAAGCGAGGATCGCTGAGACGGTCAAGGGCCAGCGAGCGGCGCGTTTCGACCTTGATATGAAGTTTATCCAGAGTCAGACGACTTACAACAAGTCCACTTCGTTTCAGGAACTGATAGCCGAGATCAGAGGAAAAGATGGGTTCCAGGATTTCCTGAGGCTGCCACGCGAGGACTCGCACTTTCATGAACTTGCCGAGTCTGGTCCCATCGTCATTGTCGAGACGGAACCTCTGAGTGGTGGCTACGCTCTCATCATCACCACGACTGACATTCGGAAAATCTCACTTCCCAATTTCACCGTCGACGATATAAAAGAGCACAAGCAACTCTTTCGCGAAGCCATTGATATGTCCAATGACGGAGATGGTCAGGGCGGGGATCTTCTCCATTATTTACTTACCTGGCTTTGGGAAGTTGTAGCAGAACCCATCCTACTCAGTCTGGGGTATGATGGGGTTCCCAAGGATGGAAATCTGCCGAGGGTCTGGTGGTTGACGACGAGTAGCATTAATTCTTGGCCCATTCATGCGGCTGGAGATCATCGACAGGCAGTAGAGACGGGAGAGCGTTGCACGGTGCTCGATCGATGCATTCCATCGTATACAAATACCCTTCGAGGGTTGTCATTTGTGAGGGATCGGGAGAAAGAGATGATGCAATTTGATGGACATCAGAAAGCGATGCTGGTTAAGATGGAGACAACAGATCACCTTGCACCACTACAACATGCCTCACACGAGATCGACGCTATTGACACAATTCTCACTCGCGGAGGATACGACACCGTAGTCCATGATCGCCCACTCCGAAAGGAGGCACTCAAGGGTCTACTAAACTCACAGGTCGCACACTTCGCCTGCCACGGCGAAGTCGACAACTTGAACCCAGCACGCAGCGGCCTTCTTCTACGCGACTGGTACACCCAAGGAGCAAATGGCGAGATCGCAAGAGGAAACGTCCTCGACGTTCAAAGCATGATGTCCGCACCAAAGAAGCTAAACTGCTCTCTCATCTATGTATCGGCATGTGAGACGGCTATCACAGGTGATCCAATGCTTCCTCAGGAATCGATCCATCTTGCCGCTGGGTTCCAAATGGCGGGGGTACCATGTGTAGTAGCTAGTCTGTGGAAGGCAGAGGATGAAACTTGTGGCCTTGTCTCCAGGGTCTTTTACGCTGATTTGCTGAAAGGAGGGACGGATGTTACGGGAGATCGGTCGGCGAGGGCGTTGAGACTGGCTATCTTGGAACAGCGGCAGTCTGGGGTTGATCCGAGGTTCTGGGCAACTTGGGTTCATTATGGTCCTTGAATGTTGGTTCGAGGAGGGTTTGATTGGTGTCTTGCATGGGCTGTCAGGTCAACCAACTTAAAACTCAAGCAGCATGTCAACTACCCACATAAGAGCTCAAGATAAACTGAAACCTTATCATATGATCCATGGCTTGGTAGCATTAGCATACCAAAGTTGAACCTCAGCTTTTTATTTTCATTAAACTTTAAGCGAATAAATGGTCTTCTTCCTTCTTTATCATCATGTTGCTTTTGTCTGTGAATGTGTTTCTCCATTTTCCCAAAAGTATCAGATTTGGAGACATAGCTCAACCAATGTGGCCACTCAAGCAGAGTTCTCGTTAGAGTTTAAGATTTTGTAGTCCACGCATCTAGGGTTTAAGACCCTGACCAGATCACGCGTTGCCCTTCAAGTCTTACATTGTACTCTCACACTTGCGGTCTGTTTATGGTGTGCGTCATAAGCTGTCCACAATGTTACCAACAGGACGTCGCTTATCAAGACAGCCATATCGTCCGGAACTTGATACACCACTTGCGCAATTATCAACCTTTGCCTCTCGGCAGCGCCAAAGACAGCTTCCGTCCACAGCAGTTCAAGCTCCTCCCGCACCTCCTCGTCCTCCGTCACCAACTGCAACATCGGTTATAGCCACGATTCCTACTACATTGCCACTTCCAGTCCTGTTACTACCCCTTTCTTTCCTTCTCTTGCTCTATCTCATGTGTCACCTCGCCCTCTTCATGCTGCTGAGCCTCCTCTCATAAATCCAGCTCCAGTTTCAACTCGATCGCCATTCACTACAGTCTCTCAACGTTATATGATCGAAGACGAGGAAAAAGGGCCTTCCCTGGACCTCCCCTAAGGCTGAACTAAGTTTAGGAGGCTTTGCCCCAAGTTCTTATATCTTTATTTTAGACCTCTTAGATATCGCATTACAGTCTGAGACCTGCGCTGCCTCCTCTTTTTCTGCTTTCCGATTTTTGTTTAAACAAGAATGAACACAACCCGCCAGTCACGTGGCACAGCACACGGTTTCGCACGTGGTTCATCCCGTGCGCAGTCCTCTATCTATACGCCACGACAGCGCCAGACCCAACGTGTTGTCCCGGTCCCTTCTCGCGTGCCACCAGCACCACCACCCTCCCCTTTCTGCAAGCGGAGTGCCCCTGCCGAGTTCACCAAGTGTGAACCCTTCACCAGCCGACCTTGGTCGCTTGAGATTTCGCAGGTTGCGGTCCCTGCCAGCCTGAACCAGCTTGTACAGGAGTGCCAAAGTGGGCAGGCCAACTAAGCCTGGATCCTGCTTGATCTTCAGCAAATGAATGGGTTTTGTGCGAATATCTCTCGGATTCTGGCTGTTGAGAACAACCAGCTGGACATCCTCGCTGCTGTGCAAGCTTTGAAGCCATCAGCAGATGATGAACGTGCCCACCTGGTAGCCATTGGTGTAAGAACGAAGAAATACCTAAACCCATTAGAGTTTACCGTTTACTGCACTAAACGCATGTTGAAGGCTTAAAATACCTATATTAAACTTGGACAAAGCTCTGAGTAAGTGGGCTAAACTTATGATAAGTTTTAAACTCATCTAAAGTGGGCCTTGCAATTCTGTATCGCAGTTTTAAGAGCGTTTTCACCTACATATTTAGCCAATTAGATGGAATCGGGATTGGCCGAGGTTCCAAAGGATATCACGGCGACTACCGAAGGAACAGGGGTTTCACTACACCCCGTACGGGGTAAAATATTCACTAAAACATGTGAACCGTTTCAGATCAACTCATCTCTTCATACCCAACCTCATACTCGCTATCCAGATAACACCAATACAGTCGTTCCCATCAACTCGAAAACTCCACATGGCTCCCATGCAGAAATATGTACAAACATTTATATACATGTCATGTCATCTCATCTTATCTCATCTCATAATCGCAAATCTACTTGCGGTAAGTGGTCCATGCACTATGCATGCGGGTCTTTTGACCAGGGGTGAACTCGTCGTAGCAAACACTGGAATAAGTATTAGTAATTATATCAAAGCGTCTTTCGGGAATAACTTACTCATCGGAGTAGTCCATAAAGTTGTGGATGGGGTCATCACCAGCCTGGTTAGGGCAGCTATCCCGTCGAGCAGGGCATCCACTGGTCTGGCTAGCCTGAGCAGGGGTATCACTAACCAGATCTCCACCGTTGCAACCATCCTGGAAAGTATGGAACAGGTTGAACCAATGACCGACCTCGTGAACAGCAGTTCCACCTAGGTTATAAGGAGCCATTGAACCTCCGGGGACGGTTTCAGCGACAATGACGCAACCGTCGCGGATGAAGGTTGAGGATCCAGTTGAGACGTTAGGCTCAGGGAAGAAGCAATATCCAAGAGCATCAAGACCATCAAGCTTAGCAACATCAGTGAAGTACAAGTTGAGAGTCTTGTAATCACCCTGACGAAGCTGTCGCTTCATAGCAACCTCGCCATTTCCAGCAGCCCAGTTAGAGTTGGTGGTGAAAGTGGTATCGACGAGGTTAAAGGTTACGTCGTGGGGGCCGTAAGCATCGTTCAAGGCCTTGAGCTGGGCTTGGAGCTTAGCCTGGGTGATGTACTTTGAGGAGGATGAAGACACAACGTGGAAGTAGGTGTCGACGGTGATGGAGGTAGCGGCGACTTTGGAGACGGACTCGATCTTCTTGAGGTTCTGAGCGTGCTGGACTTGCTCGGGGGTAGGGTCTGCGATGGCGCAGCGAGGAGGAATGGCGCGTCCGGCCAGACCAGCGAGGGCGTTGCCGAAGAAGAGAGCGAGAGCGAGCTTGGAAACCATTGTTGCGGTGATGAGATGAGGTGAGATGAGATAGATGAAGATGAGGATATCGACTATAATCTATGCAACTACGCTTCATATTTATAATACTCTTCTGACGTTCTCAGCAGCGATATAGTAAGGGCATAATCTATCCATTTTACTATCTCATGGCGATCATTTCCAATTATGCCATATCTCCGTTCATCCAGATCAAAGGTCCATCCCATCACAGCATAACTCGCCATCCTTATCTATCCCAATTCCCCATAAGAGCAACTACACAAGATATTCCGTAAATTTGACCTGCCATATTGACTCATGAGTGGACGACTTGCCGCGGTGTCTATTCCGTACCTATGCTAGTGTTCGTAAATGGGCCTCTGGACCTTCTGTTAAAGGAAATGGCCGCCGTGGGAAATACGAGACAGCCGAACTTCGGACGACAAGAGACCTTCCCGACTTGGTAGGATCTTCTGCCGACGCACGGGCTTCATCTGGGCGGGTCAATCCCTGTAAGCTTAAAATGAAGCATTATGGTATGGTTAAACTACCGGAGGTTGAGAACTTTTGCTAAGCTTGTGTGAAGTGATCACATTATCTTGATAGATTGTGGAGGTGATGCTGGGGCCGAAGCCGATGCCGGCTTGGCGAGTCAATTGGGCTCTGGCGAATAAAAGGAATTAGCTGTATTCAGAAGTTCAATGTCTTAGAATGAACGAGTCACTCAGGTTAGCTGTGAAATGATCCAATGATAAGCTATCTATCTAGAGCGGAGAAGAAACCGGAAGGAAGTGTAACGAAGAAATAACAGGAACTCTAGAGCATTTACTATTGTTTGATGTATATACTTAGTCTTTTACGCCAGTAATTGTCATTTATGATTTAGATCTATCTCTATAGGGTAGTGTCGAGGATCTTATCGGCTCTATCTTATCTTATCTCCACCAGATCCCAATTAGACGGTCCAATCAAAATGCATGCATAGCTAAGCTCGAATGAGCACTCTGCAGTATCGGCTTGCATACACTCTCATTTTGTGAATAATTGACAGCTAAGATATAAACTCCACGCATCATTTCAGCCAGTCAGAAGTCGTCATATAGAAGTCCAATGTTTGTCGCAACTCTAATTATTACCACTTCTAGTAGGCATGATGCTTGGTATCACTTAGCACATGAAAAGACCGACATCATAATCCGCTGTAGGTAAAGGCGTCCGCAGGGCCAATGAGAGAATGAAGATCGAGATTAATGGCTCATTATTTACCACCAGGGTTCTATAGTCGGTCTTAATTCTATCTGAGTGTGTTTCCCGCTCTGTCTAATCCTCATCCCCAAATACAACTGCATGCTCAAACGCCCAGTCTCGAATGGCATCAAAGTTGCGACATGTATGCAGCGTGCTAAAATCAGGCCAGTGGCCATCATAGCCATCGTAATATTTGAATGCGAAAACACCAGTGTCGCTCTGGCACATAATATTGTTTCGCAGAATCTCGATGCAGTGGTCTATAAATCAGATTAGCATTGATCAAGTAACTGAACCAAAAGTTTCGACTTACCAAGATGCCCTCTCAAGTCCTCAGGCTCAACCTCAATATCGCCACCCATCTTGGAGTAGTAATCTCTGTACGTGTCCTGTCGAAGCAAGTTCAGACAGTGAAGCTGATGGAATACTTGAATTCCGACGCGATAGCCCGTATGCCCTGTCTTGGGATCCTTGACCTCGAGAGATTTGGGGTCAAGGCCTAATTTGTCGAGCTCAGCTTGTGAGATCATTTGATCACCGACGTCGTATGTAACATGGTTCCATGCTTTATCAACTTCTGGCCCGTATCCGACAAACTCGGACATCTCGAGGGCTGGAGTAATGTTGTATCGGACCGTATGGAAGTCTGCAATGCTTTCTGCGGGGGCTATTCGACGTTAATAGAGGTATAAAAAAAGACGGGGATAAACTCACAGTAAGGAAAATTTGGCTGATTGCAAACGCCAGTTTGTAAAGGGCTGGCACGAAGTAGTAAGGAAAGGGCGAAGAACGCCAATGAGAAGGAAAGTAAGACACCATGACATATCCATATCAATATTGGATGTGCGCCTGGCTGTGAAATGAATGGCGAGATGTTGGTGTAGATGGGCAGAGGTGATAAGAGACCGTTCTTCTCATGAGTTTGTTGCTCCTCATCTTCAGGAACTGGACGATACTTTGAACCCATTGTTGCAGAAACTGAACCTCGAAAAAGTTGAAAGAAAATGACTGGCCTGCAGTGAGAGAATGAATGTCAACCTCCAGAGCAATGAGGGAAAAAGGGAATAAGTGCGACAAGTTTTGAAGCAATGATGTATATATCAATGCCCAGAAATCTGATTCTATAATTGGTCTTCTCTGACTTGGCGTTTGGGTTCTACAGTGAGCGGATAATCGGCTCCCAATAACAACTCTTCAAACGCCAAGACGAAACGTGAAATGGTTCGTGTGACAAGTGAATAATACAACAAGTCATCCAGACCGCCCACTTAAAACAATGTTCCAGCTTCACGGGTTTGACAGATCTCGAATGAGGAATAGCCAACCCTTACTCACCGAGAATTATAGGCTTAGACAATATCTGTAACAGGGGTTAGTAATATTCTCAGGTAACGTGAAGCACTATACGTCGTAGCCGTCAGGGGTCGTGTCTAGACCAATCATGTGAAACCAGCGAAACTTGTTTGAGGTTCATTTACACCAATGGCGCGCCACCAACAACTTTGGCATGTCACTTCGCGTTTTCGCGATTAAGCAAACAACGACCAGAGTCTTGGGTTTCGGTCAAGGCTGGGGTTTCATGATTGGCCGCTCTAACCGTCCCTGCACCTCGGACCCAAAGTTGCCTAGCGGGAGGCCGATGAGGGTACCAAGGAGACAGCGCCCTTTTTCGTATACGGCGTTGTTGACTCAACAGAGCGGCAATGTCGGCATCATGTCCAACGTGTCTTCAAACGCTATTGGTCTTGTCTTGGCGCTTGCGTTTGACGATTCTCTGAACTTTGGGAGAGCGAGGGGGGGGGGGCAAAGATCTATTCTAAGATGCAAAGAATCTGGGGTCGTCATCTCAAGTTAGACTTAACATGCCTAAGTCGAGAAGCATAAGAGGCTTAACATCTTCAGCTGTAATCTTAATTCTTCAACCAACTCACATTTCCTTCTTCAATCATCTGAGCTTAACTTTACTTGACGCAAACGTCTTTCTCTTCTCATCAACTTTCAAGGCTAGTCCTACTTTTATTCTACATCACTCTGATTTTACCTGCCGGTCAGAAAAAACCACTTCTACACCTTTTTTCATCACTTCCAAGTCAAGATGTATTTCTCCAACGTTGTCGTCACTGTCCTCGCCGCTCAGGCCTTCTCTCAAGACGGCCGGGTTTCTCGCTCTAGTTTTGGACAGGTTGCTGTAAGTTGCTCATCATGCTTATGATACTTTAAAGCTAACGTGACCAAGGCTTTGATGGCTGCTGCAGCTCTCCCAGCAGACGCTCTCGCCCTCCCCATCTTCAGCGCTGAGAAACGAGAGGTTAGTCGTATTGATGTCTACTAGTAGCACTTCATCTAATAAACATAGCCTCATCACCAGGGCGGACAGAATAACAACAACCAGGCTCAGGGTCAAAACGCCAACAACAATGCTAACGCTGGCGCCAATGCCAACGCCAACGCCAACGGATGTAACGCCAACAACAAGCAAGATGAGGAACTTGTAGCTCGTCACCACCAGGGCAACCAGGGAGGCAACGCCCAGGGCAATGCTAACAATAACGCCAATGGTAACGCCAATGGTAATGCCAACGGTAACGGAGCTGCTGCCGCTGCCAATGGCTGCAACAACAACGCCGCTGCCAACAACAACAATGCTGCCGCTAATAACGGTAACGCCAATGGCAACAACAACAAGCGTGACGAGGAACTCGTGGCCCGTCACCACCAGGGAGCTCAAGGTGGCAACAAGGCCAACGCCGCCGGCGCCAATCGCAATGGCGCCAACCGCAACCAGGCCGCTGCCGCAGCAACTGGCAACAACGCCAACTGCAAGCGAGATCTCGAAGCTCGTCACCACCAAGGCGGCCAGAACAAGCAAAACGCTCAGGCTGCTGGTTGCAACTAAGATAACTCACTCTACAAAGTCTCTTGTAGGCATGGATAAGAAGCAGCAGGGCATGTAATGGCTGAGGTGAAGGGGGAGAGATTATGTCTTGGCTTGGAGTGATGGGGTGCTGGAAGTAATGGGCTGGCCCATAGATTCTGGTAATTAGAGTGCTAGTTAGAATAATAAGACTAGAGAGTTCGGTTCAACTGTCGCGAGATCTGTTGGTCAATCACCTGATGCCTGGTATGAAGATTTTCTAAGTCTCTACTAAATTTACCTAACTCTTCATCTCAAATGATAAGTAAAGTGGCTTGGTCGTGGCTGGAGATACTCCTGTGGCCGTGCTGGCACTGTTTCAGCGATGGTTCGCTTCTTAACCGAAGCCGAGTTAGGCTTAGATCTGTTTATAAACGGCATCTCCGCCCCTCCACTAAATCTTCAGGGTCCTTCACGTGATACCCCTCACGAATGCCTCTTTCTCCCGCGGGACCGTATAAAACCCGGGATAGACGAGACTGGGACCTCTCTGTACTTATCGTAACTAAACTACTTGATCAGCTGCCGAATGGACTCACTGAACATCACAATTCGGCGTTTTCTCGTATTTTCTTGACGTTACAGCGTATCAACGTGGCTTTCGACTAACTGGCCAGAACACTCTACACCCATGTCTTTAAAGTGGGCTATCAGGCCACTTCTGAAAAGTCTTCCTCACAATCCCATCCCTTGAATCCTCTCAAAACAAAAACACCAACAAAAAACATCTCAACTTCAATCTCAGCAACCATCGATCCAAAATGGCGCCCCCCAAGAAAACCGAACCCGTCATCGACAATGTCGTCGCCTTTGGAAGAGTTCGCAAGAACTTGAAGATGGGATGCGTCGGTCTTCCTAATGTCGGAAAATCGAGCTTGTTCAACCTCTTGACGGAGCAGAGCGCTGCGGCGGAGAATTATCCTTTTTGTACCATTGAGCCTAATGAGGCAAGATGTGCTGTTCCTGATGCGAGATATGTAAGTTGAGATCCTGTCTAATATCGGTGAGGGAGGAGCTAAAATCGGTGAAACTCAGGACTTTCTCTGTGACCTCTGGAAGCCTCCTTCCATGTACCCTGCTTACCTTCAGGTTACCGACATTGCTGGCTTGATCAAGGGAGCTTCTCAGGGAGAAGGTCTTGGAAATGCCTTCCTGTCGCATATCCAAGCCGTTGATGGCATGTTCCATATTGTCAGGTAGGCTCTGTCGAGTACAGTGGTAAGGAGCCAGGCTGACTTGGCTTGTTCAATAGAGCATTCGACAACGATCAGGTTCTGCATGTCGACGACTCGATTGACCCTGTTCGAGACTTGGGTTGGTCCAGCATCTTATCTAGAGGTGACTCAACTGACAAAGGCCCATATAGATACCATTCAAAGCGAGCTCTGCAAGAAGGACCTCGGCAAGTACTTTTTCTTCGCTAACTGGACAAAACTAACACCGATCTTAGACATTCTCGCGAAGCAAATCGTCGCCGAGGAGCTGATTGTCAAGAAAGCTGGTGGCAAGTATAAGATGCTGCCTCTTTTTACTGAGACAACAACCAAGATCAAGGAAGTCAGTAAAAAGCAAGTGACAGCTGGGAAATGAGAAGAAGACTGACACAAAATAGATGCTTGAAAAGGACCAACCAGTCCGAGACGGAAGCTGGACACCTGCCGAGATCGCCCTTATCAACGAAAAGATCCAACTCATCACCACCAAGCCAGTCATTTACCTCGTCAACTTGACAATGAAGGATTACCTCCGACAGAAGTGCAAGTACCTCCCCGGTATTGCTAAATGGGTTACTGAGCATGGTGGTACACCCCGTGATATCATTCCCTTTTCGGTTGAGTTCGAAGAGAAGCTACACAGCTTGAAGGATGATCCCGATGCTCAGGCCGAGTTCCTCAAAGACATCAAGGTGAAGTCAAAGTTGGACAAGATTATCACTGAAGGCTTCACAAAGCTTGGGCTGCAATACTACTTCACAGGTTAGCTTGAACCTTGTGTGCGCTTACCTGGATGCTGACTTGGGTGTAGCTGGCGAGAAGGAGATCCGATGCTGGACAATTCCCAGGGGCTGCTTGGCACCACAAGCCGCTGGTGCTATTCACAGTGACTTTGAGAGAGGCTTCATCAAGGCTGAGGTTGTCGCTTATCAAGACTTCCACGATCTCTGCGACGGTCAAAAGTCCATGGGCCCCATTAAAGCAGCTGGCAAGTACCGACAAGAAGGAAAATCATATGTAAGTGCACGCAACTCGACTCACATCGCATAAAGCTCACTTTTGCCCTCTACAGGTTGTTCAAGATGGAGATATCATCCACTTCCAGTTCAGTAAGTACTACCTCCCATGATGCCTTGATCTTGTGTTGTTGGCTGACTGTCTTTACTAGACGTTTCCAATAAGAAATAAGTCCATTATAGCTGTAGAGAGAAATTATAATGTGAAGATATTGCAAATATTTCAGGGTTATGTAATATCATATGAATATTTATATGAAACTGTTCTATCTATAGTATAGATTATTCTCCTTGATAAAATGTTGCCGCCCAGACATCCATTGTCCGCACCTTAGTATCATCAAGTCCTTGAACGGCTCTTACAACCGCCTCTCTCCCACTCCGAAGCAAAACCTTTATCCTATTATCCGCAACACACTGCTCAATATCATCAAGAAAACTCTTGCTTTTCACATCCCCAACCTCCCAGCCACCATCTTGCAGTCCCTCATGCGGCACAATTTCCGTCTCTCGTTCAATCTTCCATCCAGCATCTCCCGCAATACTCTTGATATCAGGTGGACTCAGCAGACATCGAATGTTCGCCTGACTGTCTGGTCTTTGTGCCTCAAATGTAGCTCGCGTCAACGCAGCAAGAACGTGAGGGACAGCAGCTGGCTCAGATGCCTTCATGGCGTATTCAGCAATGCAGACTCTATTCACGCGTCCCTTCAGCGCTTTGAGCATGCGAGCAAGGGTTTCTGGCGCATCGAGATACCATAGACAGTGCACAAAGACGGCATAATCCCACTTCTTGTCCCCTGTCTCTTTTAGAAAGTCATCGATTTGAGCCTGCCAGAATTTCACACGCCCGCCCAAAGCGCCTTTGGCGATATGTTGTTGTGCCTGGCCAAGAGTGTATGGTGCACCGTAATCAAGAGGTGCGGGGTCGATGGCGTCAACATGGCCATCTTCACCAACAGCATGACCCAAGACAACAGTGCATGTTCCCTGACCGCATCCAATCTCAAGAATGTGGGATGAAGCAGGGACATGGAAGAAGTTGAGGAGCTGAAGCCGGTGAGTTGTTTGATCAATCTCAATTTGTAGGGACTCTGGTGTTGACAGGGAGTGAGACGCTATTGATGTTGCGATTGACAAGGGCATGGGCTGCCATGTCGTTTGAGGCTGCGTCTGAACTGCCATATCGATGCTAAATTAACCAAGAACTAGTTTTGGGAACCTGAGTTTGTCGTATAAAGTTGTTTGAGGAACCTAGCCTCTGCGACCGGGAGGTTCAAGCTGACACTATTTATAAGCAGCCGACAATCTTGCCTGTGACTCATTCGCTATCATAGATCTCAACCACCTTCCTATACGAGTAAGCACCATTTGGGCTTACGGCACGAGTGTAAGAGTCACAAAAAGGGCATCGCAGTGGAAACAGATCTGATCAACATCCAATTTCAAGAAGGCTAACACACAAGTCAACACTCTTGTCCTATGGCGTGGCAACCAAGTCGATGATACTAAGAGACCCTCCAGCTACAAGAACTACAAGTGCCATGGTCATAACGAGTCCTTTGAGGTAAGCATCTACCAGAAAGACCCTGTCAACAAACACCACTGGCGTACTCATATCGCGAGACCGATGGGTTCAATCGACCTCTAAGCTGCTTCTGGCGAAGGGGTCAGGTTAGTGTAACCCTGCGCCACCCGATAATCTCCAGGGCGCCATCCTCTGACTAACACGTACTACCGCACTCAATGATGATGCGATACGAGCGCCTAAAGTGGTTGCGATGCCGGAAGCGTTAAATTGTCGATTTGCATGTTACACGTGTTTGGGTGAGGGACTTTTGTAATTTAGCAGTATAGTCTCACTGCTACAGGATATTGGACGGAGGGGCTTTCAGCATAACTCTCCAATAGTGCCGCTAAAGTCCGATTGGCCACTGAGGTCAGCGACAGCATTTACCTTGTGTTTCGACAAGGCACGATTGAATTTCAAGGCGTTCAATGGTTTTAATGTAAGAACTGAGAACCATTTATTCCTCTATGGTTGTTACAGTTGTACCTGTGGCATACAGCAATAACATCATCCCCGGGTGGCCCGTTGTTAAATTGAAGCCCATCAATAGCCTCGCCACTTGTTTAAGACATTTCAAGGTTATATCTCGCCAGCTTCTGCTTTGGAGCTATGGAGGAAGTGTCCTTTTGGTCACTTTGGGCTTCAAAGCCCTCGCGGTCTGGCGTAGTAAACCGTTCAATGGCTTCGGATTCAAGAGTCGTCTTCCTTTAACAGAGAATGAGAGGTTTCTGTGCTTTTTGTAGCGATAGACTCCGAGATACCACCATGCCCCAACCGTAAGAGCAGTAAAGCCTGCAGCTAGGACCACGTAAACCCAGAACGATTGAAACACGGATACAGTACCATCGTCGGATTCCCACTCAAAAAAGCCCATTGAGAACATGCTCTTGATTGTGTGTCAGCATAGCATAAAGTACCTTGGGTAGAACTTACCGCGAAGAATGTCCCGGGCAGAAATATCATGGTAACCAAGGCAATAGACTTCATGTGGCGCGAGTCCTGACTGGTTGCCAATGCTATCTCGACGTTTGTTTCACCTTGAGTCTCGATGCTATTAACAAAGGTTTCGGGATAGACGAAGAAGATCAAATCATGACTCACCCATTGCGTCGTCATAGCCATACCTGTCCCGACATAAGAAGTTACCCGACATCAGTATTCGGGTGACACGTACCGTGTGCGAGTAGTTCATGACCATCATGCCTGGCCATTTCTAGCTTGACGGCCGAGAACTGAGAAATATTTGCTCGACTTACGACCCGGTTGATCGAGTGATGTATGTAGAACTTCTTTGCAATATCCTGAAAGCACTGTTTGGAACATGGCAATGTTCGTAGGTTACGCTGACCGCCAGTCCCGCGCAGATTCCTGTCAAAAGCAGTTTTGTTGTGCATCGTTGCTCTTCGGATGGCCTTGATCCATTCTTTCGTTGAATCCTCTCTACAGGATCGAGAATGGGTTCGCCGATTCTTCTTGATAAACTGACACTGTTGTCAATCTCAGGAGCTCAGGGATGATAGGAATAAATACATTAGAACGAGGCCCGAGTTTGATCCATCAAGCTTTGGGTGTTGCTAGAAGGCTGTCAGTCTCGATAAACAAGTAAATAGTAATACCTACCTCCTTAAACCAATTGTTCCAATCTGGAACATCTTTCATTGTCCATATTAGAGGCTTCTTTCTAGAAGACAGTTAGCAGAATACAGTGAATTTTACTTGGGGCGCACAAACACTTCCGTCTGAAAGTACTCGTACGAGGCTTGTTGGTCTCTCTTGATATTTAAATACTGTGCTGAATTCGTTTTCGCAGCATATCGTATTATCGTTTGCCCAATTCATGTTGTTCTGTTATTGCCGAGTCAGGATGCAGGCTTTCGAAGGGATAGAAACAGTCGTAGCAAACCAGCCTTTAATCGGCACACATGTCATTTTATTTACCTTTCCTGGAGGGACTTTGCTTGAAACACTTGGTGAAATTCACCCTTCCTTGACCGATGGACGCTAGTCAGTCGTCAATGGCTATGTCGAGGCATTATAACGGTGAGCAGCATTGCAACGTGTGACAGGCGCGTGAAGTTCCTTGCACAAGCCAATCAAATGTACTTGCGTGGCTTTCGAGACGAATGGCGTATGACAAGTGGCTATCCGCATCATAGAAGAATTAGTGCTTGAGCTACCGCTTACTCTGTTTCCATGAATTTAGCGCTCTAAGAAAGTACGTCTCCAAAAGGCTATAAAGAACGATAATTAAAATGCCCCAGTATTCGATTACTGCCCAAGCTTCGATAATTAATGCACCATTTGTAACTATTTCTTGGCCCTGGATTACTTATACTTATCCTACCTGCTCAGAGCCGATCCATGGTGCATAGCGCTAACCGTCTGGACTTAAGAAAGCCGCGGAGAGGAAACTGGATACTTGTTGCTGCAATAAAAAGGTCTGGAACATGTGAATACGCATAGTAAGTGGTATGTTAAAATTTCGGGGCTCAAATTGCGGCCATGTTGATAAGTACGTCTATAGAATCTACGCCGACTACATGAATCAAATGACAGACCTAAAGACCGAGCCCAGTGGCCTTGGGAAGGCGCCGAGGGAGAATTACAAATATGATGGCAATGGACTCGTCACATTGAATGGTGTATTTGGTGACCTTGGGAAACTACTACGAGATTACAGTATGGAGGGTTTAAATGATCGATTCTGGACTGACAAGTTGCTGCGGCATATTTTGAGTCGAGAAAGAATCAAGGCCGAACTGAAACGGCCTGAACACGGCTTCGAAGATCTCGAAGTCGATGAATACGTCGACAAAATCCACTTGCCAGACGTGAAACCCTCAGCAGACCTTACTCCACCAGGGGCATTCCTCAAGGTTTTCGGACTGCTCGTATTGCAAGAGCGCTGCGGTGACATTCGGCGTTTTGTTAATGCAGGGTTCAATGACCAGAAGCTACCTATTAGGGTTGAAAACAACACAGTCTATCCTCTAGCCGGATCTGACCTACCCATCGCATGCTTCGACGGCTGGAGAACTTCAGAGAAAGAATACTTTGAATCGTATCAATGGAAAATTGATACACCATATTTCAGCTCAACAGCGGACAAGCCTTTCATGGAGCACCATCTACATAAATCCGCCTGTAAACCGTGGCGTCGTTCTCGCGAAACATCGTCCGAGGCTTGTGACGACGTTTCAGATAATATGGGTGCTTTTCGAAGGGTGACACGCGTCGACATTCACCCAACGTCACATGCCTATAAAAAGCTATTGAAGAGTGTGAGTAACGAGCTTTGAATAACCTTTTCCAGGTGAGGGAAGCTGATAGAGCCAAAAAAGAAGATCAACCTTGACTGTACAAAGTTTGCAATCAAGACCCTTCACAACATGGGCCACAACAATGAATCAAAGTTCCAGCAGGAGTGGGAGATGCTCAAGCGTTTCAACGGGCTCAAGCATCCCCACCTAGTAACAGCCTTGTGCGCTTTTCGTTGTGCAGATGAAAGGGGGTTTATCTTTCCCAGTGCGATCTGTGATCTCAGCGAGTACCTGGAAAAGAGCGAACCCCCTAGGCATAGCAAAGCAACAATCTGGATATCTAACCAACTCCTAGGACTAATCGGTGCGCTACAGACCATACATAACCCAAAACATGTAGAGCAGGGTGTAGGTAGTGGCTACGGTAGACATGGGGACATTAAGTCCGATAACATCCTGTGTTTCAAGAGATTAGGGGATAAAGACGAGATCATTCTAGTCATCTCTGACTTCGGCTTATCAACTTTTAACCGCATTAAGAATCGCTCCAATATCCCTAATCAGGAGATTCTGCCAGTTCCTGGATACCGCCCCCCTGAATACGACATCGAAGGGGGAACTATATCAAGAGCCTTTGATATATGGACACTGGGGTGCTTATTTCTAGACCCAATAACCTGGTTCTTAGGCGGACCTCGGTATGTCGAAGAGTTTGATCAGGCAAGAACCACGATGTTCATCAACGGTGCAAATAACAATATCTTCTTCGCTTTCGAAAGAAAACCTGATAAAGAGAGTTACATGGTACAGGTAAAGGCAGAGGTTGTTGAAGTAAGTCGTTTCGGAAGAATGCCTCAGTGTTTTGCTAATATTCAAAAGTGGATTATCAAGTTGCATCAATACCAAGATTGCTCCAAGTTCCTGCAAGATTCTCTTGATACTATTTCAACAGAGATGATAGCCGTTATGGCCCAAGGAATAAATCGATCATCGTCCGGACAACTTCTTGACGCTTTCCAGATGTTCTATTCTAAGCTTTATAGTTAAAAGCAGAGAAATCAGCTAACTTAAAATTTTAGGGACTACTTTAATTTTAAACCCTCCTAGCCACGCCTCCCTAACCTTGACTTGTAGCTATCCCTATCCCAGCCTTCATAATCCTAGCTACCGTGATATAACTCTAGCCCTTAAAAAGAATAACCACTCCCTTCCCTCCACGGTTACGCTGCAAACCTTAGAGCATAAGACTAAGGAGTGATATAAAGTTTTCTTATTTTAATTCCCAATTTACTTAGTTTAAGGAATTCATCTTAGATAAGCACCTATTTGACTTCTAATACAATTATATAGACGACATATTTGACAGACATACCATCTACATCTATACTGCTTGTAATTTATGTCTACTTCTTTCTAGATCCTGACATAGAGAAAAACTCCTTTAGAGTGGTATCCTAAAGCCTCTGTGTTGAGTCAGAGTCACGGTTTCACGCAATATGACACATCCTCAGCCTTACTCGAAGCTACTGTTGGACGTCACTTGAGAATTTTCTGCCCTCTCAACTTAACAAAGCGGCCAACTTTGTAAAGTCAGGCTCGCCTAGGCCAGTTGCAGCATCCCACCCTGCGAGGGCCTCCCAACCTGTTTCAATAAAGTTACCATCAGCACAGCCTTCCGTTTCACTACCATCTTTGACATCACGAAAGACTGGGCTCGCCTTTGCAGAGTACAGCAAAGGGTTGAGAAATCCTAATGCAGGTTTCTTCGCCCTCAGACGCATGTCGTTGACAAGTGCAATCATGGCTGCAAACACAGGTGCAGACGCGCTCGTGCCGTCGTGGATCAAAGGTTGGCCTCCAGTCAGCGTCAGATAATTATCGCCCAGAAGACTGACGTCTGGCTGTGCACGGCCGCTGTCGTTGTAAAAGCCCTTGTGCTTGCCTTTCAAGGCTTTGATATAACCTGACACGGCTTTATCTTGCCAAGAAGCACGTTTGAAAACATTTGACATGCCCCCAGAGCTATACGAAGCCGCACCGCCATAATCCGCCGTGGCGCCTACAGAGGTCATCCAAGGGCAGCTCGATGGGAATGTTGGTACAAAGAGCCTCTTCTTACCAGACACCCCAAGGCAGGTATTGTCGCCGCCCGCTCCAGCCGCTCCTCCATCTCCAGAAGATCCAATGATAGAAATCCCGCGAGCAGCAGCTTTTGCAAAAAGATCGCAAACATGTGTCGCATAAGCAACCGGTACATCCTTCTCGTCATCGTTGTAAGATATGGATATAACTTTAGGAGGATCTTTCAAATCGAGTATATACTCGAAGAATTCGGCATATGGCTCGTTGTCGTCTGGTGAGATGGGCCTATTCGGGGCTTGGCCGATCTTTGGTGCGTGACCACCTACTGAGTAGAAGGTAACAGGGAGCGGACCGGTGAAGGCCATTGAGTAGTCCAGGTCAAGTTCAGCCTCGACTGTGAGTGAGCCTCCGTCTGCTGGAGGCTTGAGGGTACCCTTGTTGGTAGAAACGATGTTGATTGGAGGAATGGATTTCTGATTCCGTTTATCATATTTAGTCAGGAAGGCTTTGACGTCTGTTATGTTGGGAAAGTTATTCAGAAAACCAGCTATAGCAATTGTGCTGCCCGACTTGCCGTCAGCTGGATTGTAATGAATATTGTATTTCGTGCGCAGCTGAGATGGGCATACGCTGTTCGAACAATTACTGGGTCCAATGGGCATATGCTGTCTTTTTCCAATCCTTTTGGGGCTGGTTTCAAATCGGAAGAAGTGTACCGTGGGATATATATAACTGATCGCGTCCTTCTGCGTGCTTGGAATGCTGTACTCGGTAGTCCGAATCACAGTCCGGCCGGTAGCCTTGTGTTGAAATTGGTAAAACGTGGTGTTTAGAACCCGGTTCCAGTCAGCTATAGCTGTTGTGACATCGACGTGATGTGGACTTGTCGTGTAGTTACATAAGCCCTCGTCTTGGAGCCAGCCCGCCACCTTTCTAGAAACAAGACCCTTGTCGGGCAAAACCGCTCGCAACTCATGCGTTCCCAGATAATAACCGTACCGATTGGAAGCGGGGTCGGACACCTGCTTGGCCACTTTGAGATAGGGCTTTTCCAGCTCCGCGAGATGAATTCTCAAAGACAGTAGCTCATTTTGAGGTGCCGGTTTCAGCTGCGCATAGTCACTGGGAGGCTGCTGAATCGACTCGTGACTGTGAGCATCGCACAGTGGAGAGAGAAGCAGCGAGCAAACCAAATAACTGCACCGCATGTTGGGCAATATAGGAGCTGTCGATGTGTGAAGAACTCTAACTACTATGAGGACACGGCCTCTAGTTATAATAATAACTCAAATATTGCCACACGTACAGAAGTTACCATCGAGACGAGAAAAAGGTCCGGGATATGTAAATGGCAAAATGGCATGTTTTGCGCTGAGAGGCCCATTGGAGGAATTAATGCATACGAAAATGCCGAGCCACGTCGGGATAACGTGCTCTTCGTATAGACAACTTGGGTAGACATCCTTGGTCTAGAATATCACCTATTCTTTGGTGGCAAAAGATAGAGCCTTTCAAAAGTTCCTGCTCAAAGCGCGGATGATATCATGACCAACAGTAGCTTGAAGAATTTATATGCCCTATCATGCTGATCTTGTTGCCGAATAACCGAAAAGTGTTCGGCTGGGCTGGACTGGACAAGGATAATACGAGTTCTTTCTGCTGCTAAACCCCGTCCGGTTCGGGAAGACGATATGCAAGGATCTGTTGACGACCTAGTTAATGTCTCAAAAGCTTTACCGCAATTTTAGCTATCTACGGATACTCCGTAGATGTAACGATTCCAAATACGAGATATCCACAAACACTGTACCGGTAAAATGACAACGTGAGGTTTACGGAGTATTTGATCACTGATGCCTATCCCTCGCATAGACTGTGCAATATTTAAATTCTACAAGAACCATATGCTTTGTGCCTTGTAGCCTGTTCAACTATACCTGATACACAAGCTTCACAACTTATCAGCCGCAATGTTACTCACGATCAGTCTCCTCTCGATCGCTTCTCTGCAGGGGGTAGCTGCTGCAGCACCATCACAGCCGCAACCTCCCATCATTCCCATTTCATATAGCTACGGCGGCTATCCTCGGTGAGTTATGCTTGTCTTCCTTCAACCTTAGAGCCGCGCAGAAACTGATACTTGCATCTTAGTGTACAAGCCGATATCAAATGGGGTACACCAGGACAATCTCCTGTACCCACAATCTTCGACACCGGCTCGCCCAGCTTCTGGGTTTTTGGTCCCAATTCGATCATCAATGATGGCTCCAATGCGCATTACGTACAGGGTCCCTGCAACAAGACTGTCAAAACGTTTTACAATTGGCCCAAGTCAAGTTCGCATTCTAAAGGAGGCGCTATCAAGTTTAAAGGCGGATCTTTGGGTTATGCCTATGGCGGCAATGGCAAGTTGATATCAGCACCCGCTCTCATCAACGACACATTCAGCTTCTCCAATTCAAATTTCCCGAAATTGACCAATAACCAAGTGGCATTGGCGAATTATGCGCAGATTACTCAACTCGACGATAAATGCAAGATCCCCGAAAGTGATTTTGACCACAGCATCCTTGGTTTGGCACCGCTTCCGCAGGGCTTCTATGGGCCGTCTTTCCGCGATAATTTGCGTCGGAGTGGGGATATACGTTCCTCTTCTTTCACCATGTGGTTTGATCAACAACCCAAGTCTATCAAGTCCCCATACTTGGGCGCAGCTGTGTTCGGTGCCGCACCTTCAACGAAGAAGTATACAGGCGAGCTCGTACGCATCAAGCAGGATTATCCGAAGGACACCTACGTGGGATACTATTCGGCACTGCCAGAGCTGACTGCCACATCGATTCGCAAGCCGGGCAAGCCCGTCAAGATTGGTCTAGCGGATTCTTCCGTCAAGCGGTGTCTGCTTGATTCCGGTACTGGCGAGGATCGTGTGCCCTTCAGCGGAAAGGAGATCATAAAGGCAACAGGGCTTATTCAGCTGCAAAATCCGTACGTGATTGCATGGAACGGGACTTGCGAGTCTATTCCACATACTGCCACGCTCAACTTTACCTTTGCCGGATCTACTCAAGGCAAGACTGTCACAATCGCTGTTCCTATTCGCAGCTACGCCCGTGGGGAATTCGACGAGGTACCTGGCTTCGACGCTTCCAAGTTCTGTGCTTTGAGCCTCACGAGCGACGAGTATGGCGATTGTACCTTTGGTGCTCCCTTCTTCACAGCTGCTTACGCCGTCTTCCACGATGACAAGAAGCAGGTCGCGCTTGCGCAAGGTGGTGTTTCTACTGGAACAGCTAATGGTGTAGCTGGGGTTGGTCAGCTCACGCCCATCCTCCCGGAATCGAACATTCCGGGTTCAGTTTAGATACTCTTAGTTAAGAATTGCTTAAAATAAGCAGTATATATATTACTCAAATTTATATAACGTTTAACTACTTTAGTCAACATACAGTTCCATACACGTATTTGGTAAATTTAGAGCATTAGTTATTCAATGACTGGCACAGTGATGTCTGAACCAAAGTTCATTGGGGAAGTTTTCCCAGTTTGGGCAGTGTGAGATTAAGGTTTTCTCGGCTATTATTTGTCTTTGAGACTCAGGTTACTATGACGACCGTTGAAGACCAACTCCCTGCAACTTGAAACCCTCCACAAAATTCACCGGAGGAGTGTACGCCTTCCTGCCGTGCGTAAGATATGCAACGGCGGCGATGATGATAACACCAGCCCATATCAAGGGCGCCCAGTTCGCTGAAGCAGTATCCACGGGTAGAGTCAATGGGAAGCAGCAGAGAATGACGATAAACAAGCTGTAAAGCACAGAAAACGCGTTGATCGCCAGTCCAAAGCGACCCAGGCTCCATCGAGCGGAAGGCAGCTGTTCACCTCTGATGCGCTTGAGGAGTACACAGCCAATGCTGAGGAGGTAAGTGCTCATGATGCCGAGTGTTGAAAGCGAGACCAAAACAGTGAAGGCTACGTCGGAACCGATTTGGATGAGACTGAGGAGAGCAGCGCCGATGGACATGAGGTAGACCGCGTTGAAAGGCATGTGCCATTTCTTGTCCCTAGCCAACTGTTAGCAGAAGATGTACAATGTCGAAGTGAAGACTTACATATGGCCAATCCATTGAGAACCTGGAAGACCCTTATCTCTGGCAAACGCCCATGTTTCACGAGCACAAGTCGCAAGAGTCGTGATGTTGCCGAGGTAGACCAAAAGCCACAAGATGACATTGAAGAACAAGTTCAGTCCTTGAGATCCGGTGCGATCGAAGAGAGCAATGAAGGGCCAGTCTGCCTCGATGATGGCGTCAAGAGGACCAATGCAGAAGAGCATGGTGATGAGCATGATGAACCCCAAAAAGACGTTACCAACATATGACCACCAGATCGCCCTTGGTACAACGATCGACGCGTTCTTGACTTCTTCAGACAGATGGACGATACTATCTGAACCGAAGCAGCACCAGAGGACGTAAATCTGAGAGGAGATGTATGCAAATCCCATGTTGTCCCATCCACTCTGATCAGTAAACTGCAAGAATACATCGTGCGCATCGTTCTTGTCGCAAAGGACCCAAAGAGGGATCATGACTGCGAAAAATCCCAAAAGATGGCCCATCAGGCTTGCTGTCTCGAGCTGCGGAAAGAAAGCAGTGCCCCAAGTGTTGAACGCGATGGTGACAACGATAACAGCCCACATAATCAGCGCAATCTGCCACGTCGTAAACGCAAAATCAGGCTTCGTAACGTTGATGCACGCCTGGACCTGAAAAGCGATAGTATAGCAACTACTCGCAAAGCTAGCCAGCCATCCCAGCGTCGTCATCCAGCCTGAAGCATAAGACAGAACCTTCTGATACTTGGGTGGTGAAAACTCGCTAACCCAGTGGTACTGCCCACCCGAAGTAGGCGCCATAGAAGCCATCTCCGCCAAACTCGCCACAACAGCAGAGTACGCCGTAGTCGTGGTGACAAAACACCAAAAAACACCAGCATATCCACCGTTCGTGAACCCCGGCGCAAGCGAAATCAGCACGAATTCCCACGTCGCCATGTAAATAGCCACAAAGCCGATTGACGACCAGAGCGAAAACGTTCGTTTAAACTGCTGCTTTTTGCCCAGGCGCTGCATGTCCAGGTGGTCCTGGTGATCGTTGTGAAAGCCATCTTGGTCGAGTTCTGTTTCTTCGGGGAGGAGTTTGTTCGCTTCTTTGGAGGGGCCGACGGCGGCGGAGGGGTCTGTCGATGATTTGGATGAATCGTCGGCCATTTTTACGATTGGGAAAAGGATGAGGAGAAATTTACTGCATAGAAATTAGGTGGCGAGGACTATTTACTAGGTCTTAAAGGGGAAGAGATTGAGCTTTATCCTTATCGAAGCCACCGATGGATGCCCCGCAGGTACAGATCAATACTTTCATGCGTTATTGACTGCTAGGGAGTTTCTGCAATTTCTTAATGTGTGAGAAGTAGTGCTAGGTACTACTGGCCAGCCAATTTCGAGTCGGAGGCGGCCCGAAAGTCTAGATCCATCAAATGCGCTACACTAAGATCAAACAATCGTAGATCGTCCGAAGCTGCGGGTCTGCTAAGGCTGAAACTGCTAACTTAGTTGAGGAAGCTGGCAAACAGGCTCGATTCCAATGGCTTTTTTTCTGAGGTAATAAATATCTTATTTACAGACATTGATGATGCTCAGTTGAAATAAAGTTACTAGGCCTCCATGGAACTTGGCAACGAATAGCTACAACAGGGCCTCGGCTACTCTGCCAGGCCCGCTTCCCGTCTCTTCACCTTCTGAATAATCTGCACGAGTGGATTCTCTCTCGCCTCTTCTGGGACTTCTTCTCCGATCTCCAGTTTGGATCCACTCATTAATCGCCGCTGTATGGAACAGCATTGATGTCGGCGCCGTAGCTCAGCACCATCGCCATCAGAGGTCGCCACTTTTGCTGCGCGCCTGGAATTGGATGGCTATGGAGTCGTTCAATGATACCGTGTGATGGCCGTGAGTATTTTGGATCAGCGCCGTGTTCGAGAAGCATTCGAACTACGATCGAGGGGCTCTTTGTGATCGCGCGGTCGAGCGCTAGTCCAGAAGTACGGTCCATTGGAGGCGTGGCCTTTTCACCCCAACCTGTCGTTCTGCCGTCCATGAACGGCGCGACATTTGGGTCTGCACCGTGCTCGAGTAGAAAGAGCGTGATTTCAACGTCAGCGATACAATGGTTTATCGTGACACCAAAGCCGCCCGAGCGACTGGGAATCTGCTGGTTCGGGTGGTATCCATGCTGGACACAGACCTTGAATAATGGGAGAGAAAGATTGTCGCAGGCTGCCTCAACCACAGCACCATGTAGATAGGCGCCTCCTTCTCTGAGAAGATAACCCACGATATTGACATGATTTGCCTGTGCTGCAAATCCTAGACCGTCTTGAATGCCGATCTACTGGAGCGTGTTTTTCAGCTCTCTGTCTTGAATCCAATGTTTGACTTGGTCGGGAAGGCCTTTGTCGCAAGCTACCATAAATGGCTGTATGGCCTTGTTAGGACACTTCTCAGCCCTAGTCGTCGCAACCCAAAGGCTTGAACGAGGCAAGGGAGCTGGAAGAACAAGTAAGTTGAGATGTTCAAAGTAACCCTCTATCTCACGTTTCAATGGTTCATGAGCAGCTTCCAATCTGGCGTTATCTCTGTCCATGACGTCTTTAATGGCTTGAGCATCAATCTGAGTCCAGTTCTTGGAGCCGCGTGTGCGGAGATCTTTGAGAAGAGCTTCATCCTCCTCGTTGCGTACAAATTGTTTTGGCTGGTACTGTCTTATAGTGACGGCAGAGTATCTGTATAACCCTGGTCTGGCGCCTGGGCGTCGCATATGTCGGCTGGTGTAAGGCATCCTCATGGCAAGTCGAGTTTGCTAAGGTGAGATTCTCAAATGATTCAGGTTGAAACATCAGCATTGGCATGTGATGGGAAACCCTATCCAAAGGTCTTTGACTTTCTCCCTTGGATAAGGAAGTAATGAGTAAGTGCGGATGCCTAAAATGAAGGTTCATTCCTCGAATGAGCGGATTATGAGCCTGAGCCGACATTGCTGATCATCTGATCGTCGTGTGGAGATACACTCTATACTTTTTTAGCGATTAGTACTATCCCATCTATGCATTGCCTTACTCACTGGCAAAGTTATGTTGGTTAGGTTCTCAAAACACTGCAGGGCTTGTGGCTTTTTCGACACGCGCAACTCAACAGTTGCATTTTTCAACGGGCCGTGCTGATCCTCGCGTCACGCCATGTCCCTTACTGCCAGTATCTTTCTTTAAAAACGAAACAGTCCGTGAACCTTGGCATCAGCCTCTCTGTGGACCGAAAACTGGCATCATTTGGATCTTGCTAGAACTCGCAATATGCCTTTATCTATTTCTTAATGCCTCACTGATTCTACGTCAGTGCCATTGGCATGGTGTTGTTTTCCTCGGACCACGGTAGAATAGCCCTTGTAAGCTCGACAATGTACAAGACTATCCCCTCTATCGCTAGAAGCTTTCAATTTAACCCATACATCCTATTTTCACTTCGCACTGCCTTATTATAGGGCTATCATCGTCCTTCGAATGAGATGGTTCAGATAACCTTCTGCTCAATAATCCAATTTCTCTTGTCTCAATTCATCGAATGGTGCCAATACTGTAGATAGTACTTCGTTGAGTCATGAAAGGGGGGCATGCAAGTGCACGGTTTGGGGTCCGGACATTCACAAATAACCAACACGAAATCACCGAGAATTTACCCTTGCGTTTTGTTGGTCAGCTATCTCCACAGTGAAACTAATCATCTGTTATCCACAAGCAACCAATAAGCCCGGCAGTGCTCTCTTCTAGCACCCGACATGCAGAAGTCAGCAGTTTCACATATACTTTAAATTAACGAAGAGTAATGAAAATACCAACCAACAATGAGTAATATCATCGAATGATACAGGGATACAGGACTGAGGGACGCAGTGGTCTCTTTTCGTGCTTGAATGTCTAGAGGCATTGAGACCTCGAAAATGTAGAAGGAAGTTGAAAGAGCAACCACTATAAAGATTGAACCATATCGCAATAAACTCATATATCCTTTACTCATTCACAAGCATTTCACTCGTCTTTGACTACCATCAGTATCCCAGGGGAGTTTAAAACGCTCTCTTGCTCAGGTTGGGTTCCTTCTTTCAATATGGCCTTGTAAGGGTTCTTACGTGCAACCTCGGCTGCCACTCTTGTGACAACCATAGTTGCATCTAAGTGCCATCCAAACTACCCAAAATCCCCAAATCTGACATCTGACATCTGTCGGTGCAGATGGTTCTGCCTCCTCAGCAGGCGTGCATGAGACATTCTCCGAGAGTGATGAAGTTATCATCAGTACCTCACTGTTGGCTCCTCCTTACATTGGACCGGCTACTTCACCTTTAGGCGGTGGTTTATCTCTCGGGGATGCTCCCAACTACGGGGGTAACATGCCATCCATCATAGCAACAACCAACACCGCCAGTCAGGGTCTGTTCCCAACTTCTGATGAGGCAGATGTTACTGATGTACCAATCTCTACAGAGATGGCACAGAATCCATCACAACAAAGGACAACTGGCGACTCTCTGGTCCCTAGCATTGAGTCCCATGCATCATCTCTCCCCTCAACTGAAACTTCATTGCCAACGATTCCTTCCGATAAGTCCTCTGCTGAATCGGGTCTTCGCTCAGAAGGTCCTCATTCTTAAATTAAGGAATCTACTGTCTTGGTTTCATTACGTGACGAGACCTAGTTGAGTTCTGATGCAACAGCTATCTCCAAGACAGCCATAACCAGAGTCGAGTCTGTCCCCTCGTCGAACCAGGGACGCTCTGGTCAGCCTACGGAACCTGGAATCGACCAAACTGTGCATCCTATCGGTGGTACATCAAGAGCTTCATCCGATGTTGGCTTAAAAACCTCTCGTGATGTTATAGTCACTTCCCCTTCTGACAGACACCCAGCTCCTTCGACCACAGATGGCCTTTCGACACCCTCTCCAGGATCAAGCGATATGCCTCAAGCTCCGATACCGGGAAAGTCAATTGAGTCATTCAGTACGGATATCCCTTCAAGGTCTGTCATTGAGTCTATCCCGGGTACTCTTGCTCCCAGTCAAAGCTTTCCGTCGGGACTTGTTCATTCAACAGGCTTGCTTTCAGCTTCTCTATCTACCCATCTTCCAGTCAGCATATCCGTTCCCCTCGACGGTAAGCCTGACGTCACAGATCTTTCTTCTAGTGGACATATCACTTTCACATCAAATACAGAGACAAAAGGTTCATTACTCACTCATACATCGTTTCATCTGTCAGTTTCTGCATCAGAGCGATCCGAGTCTGGAACGACGTTGGTCGGTGGTCAAGATACAACTGGTTCGCCACCTGCCGACGGAACTATACCCTCGCTTACCACTCCGGTCCCCTCTGAACCAACTGCTGATACTTCTGCTGGAACACAACATTCCAGCCCTGGTGATGGACTCACTGGTACTATCACCAAGCCCGATTGGCCCGATGTTACACAGTCTCCAGAGTCAGACAGACACACTAGCCCAGTTCCTTCCATCGGCGAAAGCTCATAAACCTCACCGTTTGATACAAATAGTCCTTCAGTGCCTGGAGAAGACACAATGATCCTTTCTTCTCCCGAGACAAGTAAACCTTGGGCTACCAATATTCCTCTTTCGGACACCGCAGTCCCTTTTCTCAGCGATACGGTGACGTCCGAAACCCAGATCCCGAATTCGATTCATGTGTCCACTATCGACACAGTGAAGCCGTCGCCACTTCCAGTGACAACAGTCTCACCTGCAGAGACCAGCCCAGCACCCCCTTCAGCAACTAATGGCAATGACGATAATGGACACAAAGTTGAGGACAACACTGATGATAACGATGATGATCACGACGACAATGACGGCCCCACCATTGTTCCCATACCGATCCCAATTCGTCCACCCAAGCCTGGTGATGACAAGGGTGGCCACAAGCCAAATGATTCAAATCCAACCAAGGAGCCGCCGAAGTCCACGAAAGAAATAGAAACGGCCTTATCCTGCGCTATAAGCATAAGCATGACCTGGGAAAGTGTTATGTGTACAGTCACCGCCGCCGTCACGACAGGGAAGCCCGCATGCACCACTCAAGCCTTCACAACAGTTGTTTCTTGTAGTGGAACCACGTCCTCGGCGACTACACGCACTATAACGGTCCAGGCTGCTCAATAGACTTGGGCTTGTAGGCCAGGCAATTGCAGTGGAGGACTATGTGGCCTTGCGAAACGAGGACTTATCAAGCGAGCCACAGAACCGCCAAAATGTAAATGGCCTGGTAAGTGTCCTATGCTGACGACAATGTCCTAGATGATGAAGACTGAGTTCCAACATAGGGCCTGAAAACTACGCGGATCCTGAGAATTTCATTGCTACAGAAGGGAGTCTCGCCAAGGCCGATACTGATGATGCCAAAGGCTTACATGTCGTGTCATTGCCCGACAGTGGTTCGACATCGTCCAAGAGGATACTCTTTGGCGATAAACCTATTTATCTCTCAGTACCTCATCTCATGGGATGTACTTCAATCATTGTGGTTTCCAACAGAGGCGCATGGGCTAATCATATTTGGGAAGAGCCGGTCCTTAAGTCAATGGCCTGATTTCGATATGGCCGATGGAAGCTGGTACATCCTTGAGCTAATGCTAGACGAAATTGAGCAACTGGGTTAACCTGTGCAATAGTTTCCGGCTTAGCAGCAGCTTGGTTTCTTCAGATACCATGCCCTTGACCGACTTCACACGCAATAAGATGAGGTTCCGATACGCGCAACCGCCGAGGATCACGAATACGGCCTTGATGAGTTGAGAAGAGCGGGACGCATTTTCGACGACGAAAGTGACCCGCATATTTTCTTCTTCCTTCCATACAAGATTATTGAGGAAGTGGACGAAGACCAGTACAATGAGGAGAATCCTGTTGGTCTTCCGCCCATGTGGAACAGAGATGGAGCTCCCAGCCCGAGGGCTGACGAGGATGGACCTACGTTCAATGATCAACTCCGGTCCGAGATAGCAGGCATATTTCCGGACATACCGATTGAGACAGTCATGTACGCGGCTGACTTGGAGAGCGACCCTGAAGACATCGATGGTACCAACCCTCGGGGCAGAGCTATGGTGCAGTACTAGCCGGGCGATACTTCGGATTGTGATACAAAGGTAAGGTGGCGAATATTCTTCGAGAGGCAGCTAGAGCCTATGAAAGAGGTCGAATGGACTCCGCTACTGGATGAGGGCGCTCAAGACTCACAGTGGAGCGACCCCTCAGGAGGCAAGAAACTGCGAGCCCGAGCAGCGTGCGAAATCAGTGCTACAACATCCCTTCCAAGCCTTCCCACGTTGATTGGTTCCATCATCGATGTTTTGAATCCTACTAAGCCTAGTCTTCCGGATTTCACGCAACTACTACCATCTGCTCTAACCCACCGAGATATCAACTTCCGAGTCTACCGCCCCTACGACGACAAGCACGGCAGCCGAGGCCGACCCCACGCAGCCCACTACACTATTCGCAGACACAGGAAGGACGGATTGCTACGATGCAGCTCAAGTTTCTGTCTTCAGCATTGCTGCTGTCTCTGACCAGCAAATGCGATGCACAAGACACTAATGACATTCCACCTCTGGTCTGCGGATCCCTCGGCTCATGTTTTCGAGGGCAAGCTCTGGGTTTACCCATCTCATGGCATCGAAGCCAATGTCGTCAACGGCACAGGAGGCGCTCAGTACACCATGAGGGACTATCATACTTACTCCATGAAGAGCATCTACGGAAGAGACCCCGTCATCGACCACGGCGTCGCTCTTTCAGTCGATGACGTTCCCTGGGCTAAGCATCAAATGTGGGCTCCTGATGCAGCTTAAAAGAACGGCAAATATTATCTCTACTTTCCCGCCAAGGACAAGGATGAGATCTTTAGAATTGGAGTTGCTGTCTCCAACAAGCCCAGTGGTCCTTTCAAGGCCGACAAGAGCTGGATTCCCGGCACATACAGTATCGATCCTGCTAACTTTGTCGATACTGACGGCGAGGCCTTCCTTATCTGGGGCGGTATCTGGGGCGGCCAGCTCCAAGCCTGGCAGGACAAGAAGAACTTCAAGAGTCGTGGATCGGAGACAAGGCTGCTCCCAACGGCACCAACGCCCTATCTCCTCAGATCGCCAAGCTGAGCAAGGACATGCACAAGATCACCGAAACACCCTGCGATCTAGTCATCCTCGCTCCCGAGACAGGCAAGCCTCTTCAAGCAGAGGACAACAACCGACGATTCTTCGAGGGACCCTGGGTTCACAAGCGCGGCAAGCTGTACTACCTCATGTACTCCACTGGCGACACGCACTTCCTTGTCTACGCTACTTCCAAGAACATCTATGGTCCCTATACCTACCAGGGCAAGATTCTTGACCCTGTTGATGGGTGGACTACTCATGGAAGTATTGTTGAGTACAAGGGGCAGTAGTGGCTTTTCTTTGCGGATGCGCATACTTCTGGAAAGGATTATCTTCGACAGGTTAAGGCGAGGAAGATCTGGTATGACCAGGACGGCAAATTCTTGCTTAATCGACCTAAGATTTGGACTTTCGCATGCGAGTAAACTTTCTCTTCCTCGGATTGGATGATAGTTATGAGTAGATGTTTATGTAAATAGCGAATATTTTGAGTGGAGTCGATTATTTCTTCTTCGACAACAAGACTAGTCTCCAACCATGCGTGTCTTGCTCTTATGTCTGTAGTGACTTCCAGTGCCTTACTAAATGGTCTGCAAATGGGCCTGACCTTTTATAATTCCTCTTCCCATTCTCACTGCAGAACGGGCAATTGTAATAATTGTCTCTGTCTCTGAAACCAGCCAGAGTAAACGGCAGGTCCCCTGCAGCAAGGATCCTCTCAAGATACTCTGCTAGAGACGTTGGGATCTCATGGAATGTAGTGCCAGCCTTTTTGTCACTGGGTATCCGACACGTACCGTTATTCTGATCCACGTCACCAGGAGTTGTCATGTTATTAGTGGGATGCGACTTTGAACTCGGCGCTGCCTTCTCGTGAGGATTTGGATCATAGTGGATCGGCTGGAATGGATCGAGACTTTTGTCTGAGGCTGGGTAGGAGACTTGGCTTGCTCGTCGGCTGCTCTGGGGAGTATGAAAGACAGGCGACTCGGCTATGTCGTCGCCAAATGATATAATTGGGGGTAGAACCCTTGGAGACTCTGAACGGTTGCTTCGGGTTGTGGGAGAGGTCGTGAAAGGAGAATAGTAACCATCTTGTGCTGTTCTTTGATGACTTGGTGGTAAGTGAGATATATATCTTGGATGCGATAGATTGATATTGTCTGCAGAGGCCCGTCGGATAGGCGGTAGACAAAGAGCATCCCGAAGTCTCTCCGCCTGATTCTGGACGTCCATTTCTTGTACCGACGGAGGCGAAGACGAAGTTCCAGGTGTCGGCCTCAATGAAACAGCTTGAATTTCATTCCTTATGTCATCCTTCTCTGATGTAGGGGCCCAAGGCGCATTCTTCTGTTGCTATAAAACCCATCAGCATGAGAGACTCTGGATGTGGGGCCTGAGCACTGACCAAATGGCGGTAAATGCTCGTCTTCTCTATCAACTCGGATCCCTCTTGCTCTGGATATACTTCAGACCATGCCTGCAATGATCTCTCAACCTGAGGTCTTCCGATTATGCCGATGATATCGTGACACATCGTGGTGATAACCGTCCGCAGTTCCTCCTCATTCTGCGCCGATTGAGCATGCGCAACATCTCCGCGGCACTTGGCAACAGCTTGCTCTATAAGCATCACCCGATCCAGCCATTCGTCGGTCGACATGTTTGCCTATGATTACCATGAAACACGAAACATCTCATGTTTGAACGGATGGAGAGAGTCACAAGAACGATGTTTGTGAAAATCATGTGAAGGGCGCTGTTGACAGGCCTTGGAAATTCTGCTTAGTGACTCGAAAGTCGGGCAGCGCTATTGCTTGCCGAACCTCGGAGGGCATGGGCGAATGGTTGCTATGCGGCTTCAAATAGCGGCTGTCAAAAATTCATGATTCCGCCGTAAACTACTTAGTTCGCGCGAGGACGCGTATTCTGGTTGGCCGATATAAGAAGGGCAGAGTATTCAGCTGACGGCGGATAGATCGGATGAACCGGATTATGACGTTGCAAGGTGATATGTAAGCATAATGTCTTTATATCTTATCTTAGGGTAAGATAGCCAGTAGCATTCTGCAAACGATGCTGAGTATATCCGGCGTTGCTATATGTCTTCTTTGTGGAGATAAATATCGAGCATGAACTTTTGCTTTACCTACTAAGCTAGCCTCCTCGAGGCAACTACCCGGTAGTGTAGGTTTTTTAAAGAGGTGAAAAGCTTCAGAGCGATGTTGACAAATAGTTCCTTCCGACATTTCATAGTCAGGAGCTCGATATCCAGGGACTGATGACTTCCATATCAACAAGGGAAGTGTTCAAGCTTTCAACATCAGCAGTATGGAACGAGATATTAAATAAAACCAGTGACGATATCCCGCGGGATGTTTAGATCACTCGCCAAGATTATTGACTCGCACTAAGATAGGCGAACATCAACAGTGGAGTAAATTGACTAAAGAGAAAGAATCAGCCACCAATCAGAATACTGTATATGGATCACATCGCATTCCGCTTTTGCGGAACGAGTCGCTGTGGCAGGTGAAGCGCTCATTGTGGCTGGTTTTCCTCGCTCCTGGAAACCAAGCATGCCGAGAACGGAGAGAGCGTAATGAAGATTACAAAGCAACAATTTCAACAATTTGATGTTCAAGGAATAATCAGCAACTCATGCGCTTATTCCCAGGACAAAGGGACATTGCGCGGGGGCAATAGATGCCATGTGTACCGAAGACTGGATGAGGTTTCAATTTGATGTCTGTTAAAGAGTACATGAGATACCACACAAGCTCCGCCAAGATGCGGGTACTGCTTTAACTTCGCACGACTTGTCAGAAAGATCTGCACTGTCTGGCCCCAATTGATGGGCGGGGCTCATCGTGGCTGGCTGAAATGAGCACTAGCTGCCTGACATTGGTCTAGTGAAAAATGCTGACTAGACTATTGAACCTCGATAGGTTCAGACAGACTGAAGTCAGAGGTTGAGAAAGTTTGATAGCTTTACGGAGTAATAAGCTGCCAATAGTCAATCGCCCGCCTATGCATGCTTTCAAACAAGTGGTATGAACTGCAGTAAGCTGCATAAATGTGGCCAGCTGAGCACCCATTGATAGTCCAGCCTGTTGATCATCAGGAACTTGGTCGCCTCTCTAGGACTCTGGCTTTCGGGTATAAAAGGCGTTTTTATTCCCCGTGTTCATTTCCTCAGCTCATAGAAGACCACAAAGCATTTCTTCATTCCAGTTCCTCATTAAGCACTACTACAAGTCTTTGCCAAAATGACAAACTATTCTGTGCTAGTAAAGATTGAAGGCCAAAGCGCCCTACGCCAACTTGCACAGCAAGACTACAGTCTCTGCTTGGCCTTCGGAGTAGAAGATGATGAACCCAGGGTCATTGCATCAAGCTCAAGTAAGGCTGCATGCCCCTCTATCTGAACCTGCACTAACGATTGCAACCAAGTCCTTGCACCTTACGTCAAAACCGAGTGGAATGATGGCTATGGCATTGCTGCCAGTGATTCAAGATTCATGGAAGGAGGTATACAGGCCCTCCAAATCACAACTCCAAAGTCAGCCTGCTAATCAGCTCTCCAGCCCTTGTTCAGGTGGCGACTGAAGTCCAGTCCATCAAACCCGGTCAGACCTACACCTTGAACTCAAATTGGGCAGGCAGTGTTAGTGATGGTGGACGTCAAGGAGGTTTATGCTTCAACAACCAGTGTGAGACCGTCTCCCCCATCATCTGCAAAAAGATAGGCTCCAGGTGGGCTCCCATATACATCGCACCCAGGCAGCTCCCGAGAGGCACCATTCAGGAAATCAAGCTCAATAACAAGGTCACGGTCTGGTTTCAGTCCGAGATCTCCACCGGAAGCATGATCAATGGAATTTCTGGACAGAGCATTGAAATTGACATGTCGGGAAGGACCAACGCCACAGCCGTTTTCAGTGACGATTATAGGTGGTCGTTGGAGTAGTAAATACGGATGGTGGGCTGGGGCTATCAATCTGCCATTGACTCAAATGGTTAGCATCTTGATCTAGCAATTGTGAATACATCTCGATAAGGGAAGATATGTCCTGTTATTAGTTGACTGCTTCTTTCAATCGAAAGTTAAAGGAAAGCCATGCTATTGTTGTATCGGGGTAATAATTGCCGTATTCACGGAGAAATATGGGTGGCATTCCTGATACGTCTTTGACGACCCGGGTGCGTTAGCGAGCTGGAGGATCCGTAGACGCAATCTTTGAGTATGTGCAAGGAGCGTGAGAACTGATGACTGCGTCACGCTCTGTGACTCGACCCCCAGAACCAGATCATCATCCGCAATACTACTCGGCACCTCGTAGTCATAGCTCTCCGGCGCAACAGGAGCCGGAAGGCCTTGATCGACAGAAACCTGCAACGACAACTCTAATATGGTGGCCTATAGCTGTCTCTATATCTCGGCTTCCTTCACGGACATTTTCGGCGACCGGACTCTTGGTTCCCGATGCAAACCCATTTGAACGGCTATGTGAGTTAGACCGTGTCCCTCGGAAAGCCATGCTACGCCCATAGGGGCGGAATCATAGTGGTGCGTGTGACGTGTCAGGGCTAGGAGACAGGCGATCTGTGCCATACTTAGATCTCCTCGCATGCCTTTCATGCTCTTACGGGCGAGCCAGTATTTGACGTAGGAGATCCAGTTGTTTGAGTGTTCCCGAGATGTGTGGGCCTGATCTTGTTGTGACTCTGTCGGGTTGAAGGTGATAGACCCAAGTGCTGCCACGAATAGGAGCTTGCAGGCGAATGTTTCGTCAGTGGTCGAGACCGTTGAAGCAGAGTCTTCCCAGAAATGCTCTTACTCTCTGAAGAGAGATGGTACGTGAATTATGCGTAGTATAGACTCAAAGGTCTTGATATACGCATTAACGAGTGAGTCGCAAGTTCTTCTGGCTGGAAGCATTCCACGGGCGCCTCCTTGAGTTGATACAGAGTTCTCGCTGGAGAGTCTTACTTCGTGACCTTTTCGAACATCGCGATGGAGTCTCTTAAAGGCCTCAAAAAATGGTCGAAGAGCACCTTACCCAGGCGAAAGGTGGAGATCGTCGCCAGAAAGATTATCCACGAGAAATCTCAACTTGTCGCACTTGGAAAAGGGCTCATACCAATGGCTTTCATGGTCTTGGGCACCAAAATATTCTCGTTCTCGAGTTTGGGCTGCTGAAGACCTACCTGAACTCTTTGGTTGCGTGAGAGGTAAGTTCTGTAGTGAATTTGTGATACTGTTGGTCATTGTTGAAGGAAAACTCGAAGTTGTCCACGATGGTGATCTGGATAATCCTTAAACAAGCGAGTTTGTCGAATCAATAGAAGCTAATTTTGAATGAGAAACATCACTCATCCCAAAGAAATCCATGTCAACAAATCCCAGCGACACATCAGTCATGGGCGCAACATCCATATTAAAAAGATCCATCTCCTGCACCTCATCAAAAGGCTGCTGTGCAAAGATCGACTGCTCATAAGGTACTCTATGCGCGTGACTGCTCAGAGCCAACGAGTCGTGCTGCTGCTGTTGCATCCCGGGATCCAAATAACTCTCGGGAATACGACCTGTTGGCTGGCTGTTGTACACGCATCGCAGGCTAGGCATTGATTTGCTACAGGGTCCGCAGGGAGAGTGACGGTCGCAGCGAATCTTTCGTCTGCGGCATTCGGTGCATGCTACGGCGGGACGGCGCCGTTTGTATGCTGGGCCTGGATCCATTTGAAGAGGGAGCTAAGGGGGTTTTGGTTATAGATCGTTTGGGTTGGTTTAGCCGTGAGTGGGTGTAGTCTGGATGACAGGAGGCACCTCTATCTTTGAAAGGAGCTATTGATGACGGTTCATATGTCTAGGAGCTTATGTCCACGGCAATAGGACAGTGTCACGAACTATGGGAATGATACGCCCAGGGCGTCAATGTTGTCATGCAGGTGCAGCATTTACCTTAGTAATTGTCCCTTCTCGGCAGCCACGAACCGTAATCAGAAACAATACCTATTTCTCTCTGCAAACAATGCAAATAACGTTCCACTTCCACTGCAGTCAGCCATATTCGACATGTTGTGATACGCGACGATCAAAGGATTCAATCCTAGCCATATTGGGTTACACCTCCCCTTAATACTCGGCATCTCAAGGTCAATACGATATCTTTAAATTGGTGGATTTAGAGCTTCACGTTGCGTGCGATGCTGTCAAAGGAAAAGTCATGACAAATATGTCCAGGGTGTTGCTGCGTGTAAGATCCTCCGGATAAAGTTCTCCGCTTAGATGCAGATTCCGCGGAAGTCTAATCAGATCATGTTCACTCGTAATCTCAGACAAGGCCATCTTTGACGACCCTATCAGTAACTGGCTGTGGCATACTATTCGTCCTGTCCTACGGGCTTTAAAAGAATTGCCATCGGCAGTGGGGCGATGGATGAATGGCACATAACGCCATTGGTCCTGAGTGGCCAGCTCGCCGTAAGTGCATTAGCGAGAACTGGATGTGTCTGAGTGGGTGTTGCACGATGGCTTATAAGGCTAAAAAGCTTGGTATTCTAGGTGCTTAAGACTAGTTGCGTAGGTTAATGCGGGATTCTGTCTTGGAGAAGCTTTGAGAGGTGCAAAGACCATGGTTCTTGATCCTCTTGGACTAACATCGCTGAGTCTAATGTGATACGTGGAAACATGTCATATAATCGCCATGTTAAACTATTATGGCAGTCAGTTGTATCTTTGTGTGCTGGCCAGTTGTACTGGCGGAGGTATACCCCAAAGGGTTGCTTATCTACACACTACTGATACCCCAAACGCAGTGACATCCGTGCCCGTTTCCCCAACAATTCCCAATCAGTATGATTGACGAATCTTGGGGTAAATGGAATGTCGATCTCGATACGGCTGGTGGGTGACATTTAAACTTTAGTGACGTTGCAATGGGGGATGATGATGACTAGTTGGGGACATCTCAGCATTATCCACAACTAAAGCTCCTCTGACATGCAGAACAAATCCTACCAATATGAGTGAGTTACAGAAACTGCTCTTGCGAGCTACCTTGTAGAGAAGCCAATAATCATCTCACTCGAATATTGACCAATAGTGATTACAGGGCGTCTTCCGAGACGGGTCCTCGCACTTTATCAGGCAGATCCTTCGAACTCCACAAGGCTGTAAGCGTTACAATTTGATAGGTAAGCAGGTCAATGACAGTTACTATCTATGCATGTATTTGGATCGACTAATTTCTGATTGGCTGTTATCATTTGGCCGAATACTTGAAGCGGAGGTGAATATTTACTGATCATTGTGATTCCGCGTGCAAAGTCAAGATTCTGCATGATTTGTGGACAGCCCAGGCAGCTAGAAAGTAGATAGATAGTAATTCCTAATATTGGCTAGGATAGATTCGAGTTTTAACGATCTTTATCCTTCTAACCAAGTACTATCATATGAAAGTTCTAGAATCTACTTCTTAGGCTTCAATCTTCCGGCAGGAACACGACCCCTGATAGCAAAGCTCTGAAACTTAGCCCCCTTCTTAGAAAGCTCCTTTCGAACTCTAGTTTCAAGAGTGTCAAGCTGCTCAGTAGTGAACCCCTCCAACTCAGGAAGAGCTATCATCAAAAATCAGCACTAATCAAGCATAAAACATCCGAAGAAAACTTACTGCGCGCCATAGCCACAATCATCGGCCCCGCACCGGCTGCACCGTTGATGCTAGCCTGCTTCAACTCAGGCTTAGGCTTCGCGCCAACCTTGCACTGCAAAACATCGACCTGGACATCCTCCAGCCCCGCATTCCCCATCCACTCCTTGAGGTTTGGCCCAAAGTTACCGCCCATCTTCTTGATCTTCCAGATCTGCTCGAGAAGACGGAAGAGCTCGTGCGCTGCGGTTCCTTCCTCGAGGAGACTCTGGTCGCAGTCGAGTTCTACAAGCTCAACCCAGCCGCCGGGTTTGGCAAGGGCGCAGAGGTTGGCGACGGCTTGCTCGAGGGAGAAGTTACCGCAGTAGCCGAGGACTTGGCGCTGGTGGACGATATCGAAGGATTCATTCCACTCAGTTGGCCATGGCTCTGTGATTGATTGTTTCTTGAACTCAATCCCGTGGGGTCGAGGCTTGGGGAATAAGTCTTCGACCAGATCAGTGCCAATGTAGGTTTGCTCATCAGCAACAGGCCCAGCTTGCTTGCGAAGGTCCTGCAACCAGATACCTAAAAACAAGTTATCAATACGTATATGCTATGTCTTTGAAGGGGTACATACCGTCTGCAGTCGCAGAGTCAAGAATTCTAAGACCTGGCTTCTTCCAATCAACTGGTGCATAGGATTGCCACCAGCAGCATCCGTGTACACCAAATGGTTATCAGTCAGACGAGAAATCTCTTCCTGCAAGCCACGCTTCTTCGCATCCTTCATCAGAGCATCCATTCCAGTGCCATTGGCAACATTGGAATCAGTACCCGTCTGGGGAGGTTGGTAAACTGCTTCAGTAGCCATTCTTGATTTGTGCAAATATTCACTTGTTGCTTCTGTTGTGGAGTTCAATTGCCAATATTGCTACTTTCAACTGCATCAATTACCACCTTCTTTTAACTGTTTACTTCTAATCTGTAAAACGCCCCCAACGCTAGTATGCGGAACGGCCCGTATCGTTCTCTGATACGGCGGCCGACGCTGCATACGAGTATTTGCCGCGCTGATTATACTAGAGCCGGATCAACGGCTCATTAGCCTGAAGAATAAGGTGAGCCAGGGGTTTTCCGTGGGGTACCGAAGGATCCAAGCACGGTAACGGAAAATGGAGGGGAAATGGGCTGATGGCTGACGCACCAAATCTGACTATGCCGGATACATTACTGTATTTTGTCACTCACGTCAACCGGAGTGTTTTCTCCGTGCTGCTGGCGAGGATTCACATGCCGAAGGATGGGCGGGAAAACGGCATCTTTACCTCAGAACTAGTTTTGTAAAGGTGGGTTGGGGAGATAGCTTTCGTATATGCTGCCATGCCGGGTAGGATGGGTAGTAGGCACACTATCTCATTTCTGCAGTCAGTGAGTTGAACATTCGGTACCAAGGCGACCATGGAAAGTTTAGAGTTGAACACCAGGACGCTGTTGGCAGTGGCAGCATCTCTCATCGCACTGCACATCACCTACACCGTCATCTGCCGGCTGTATCTATCACCTCTGGCAAAGATACCAGGACCCAGATTAGCAGCTATCACGTTCTTCTATGAGTTCTACTATGATGTTATCAAACGAGGCAAATTTCTCTGGAAGATTCAAGACCTTCATCGTCAGTATGGTCCCATTGTGAGAATAAACCCTTACGAGGTTCATATCAACGATGATGGCTTATACGATGAAATCTACGCCAGTGGTCCTCATCACCCCCGCAACAAAGTTCGCTTCATGTCTACCCATGATGAGAGCATGTTTGACAGTTACGCTGCCGAAACTCATCGAGTTCGGCGGGCTGCAATGTCTGGATCGTTCTCAAAGCAGTCTATTCGTGCTCTTGAGCCGCAGATTCTACAAACCATTCACCAACTCGCTGGTAGAATGAGCTCACTGAGAGAGAGCGGAGAGGCTGTGAATCTCAAAGCTCTTTACAGCGGTCTCACCATGGATGTCATTGCACAGCATTGCTTTGGCGAGAGCATGGATAACATGAAGCAAGACCAGTTCGGTAAAGAGCTGTTGTCATGAGATGCCTCAAGCTCATCCGATTGGACGCATGTTTCCATGGCTGTTTGACATCATCCAAAAGATTACCAGTTATCTTGCCAAGCTTGATCCAAAGCTACAGCCTCTGGCTGACTACGACAAAAAGATCTCTGGACAGATCTCGGATGTCTTGGCCAAAGAGAAGAAAGATGGCATCAGAACTGTCTTTCATAAGATGAGAGATAGCAAGCAACTTCCTCAAGCGGATAAGACCCTTGAGAGGTTCAAGTCTGAGGCAGCTATCTTTCTGGGTGCTGGTACTGAGACGACGGCTGCTGCGCTAACGACTTTGAGCTTTCATCTTACTGAAAACCCGCACATACTGGCAAAACTGAGGAAGGAACTTCAAACAGTAATGGGAGATGGGGATTCACCGATCACTGTTGCCAAACTTGAGCCTCTCCCATACCTAGTGAGTTGACCCTATACACAGCTTGACTTTTACTAATGACAACAAGACTGGAGTTATACAAGAAGGTATCAGACTCTCATTCGGTGTTCCTGGACGGTTACCCCGTTATGCACCAACGGAAGATCTTGTTTATGCTGGATATAAACTGCCTCGGGGAGTAGGTCTCCATCCATCTCTTGCTCGCCAGATCCCAACTCTTCTAGACTCGCATGAGTACACCCTCGTATCTCATTAACACAAACGAGGAGCACTATCCAGACCCTTTCAAGTTTGACCCAGAGCGCTGGATTCATGGTAAAGCCGGTTTGAGCCGCCACTTTGTGCCTTTTTGTAGAGGAAATCGCCAGTGCATCGGTATGAACCTCGCTTATGCTGAGCTGTATCTCACTGTTGCGACTATATTCTCGAGGTTTGATCTTGAGTTGGTCGGCACGACGAAAAGGGACGTGGAGATTGCCCATGATTTCTTTGTGGGCATGCCGCCCTTGGATTCCAAAGGTGTCATGATCAGGGTTGTGAAGGATCGCAGTGAATAGTTTGGCCAGTTTATGGGATGTAATAAAATATTTAAAATATTTACTATAACAAGGTTCCGTAACTTCTAGGCTTGGCGAATCAGTCTCGACTTCCTCCAAAATACTGGAAAGGCCCTGTACACTTCTTTTAAGGAAACACTATACTTGGGTCACTCGAAAGGGCTTCTGGGTCCACAGCATCGTGACCTGTCGAGCTAGTTGAGATCGGCGACCTTGTCATCCCTCGAGCATTGACCATCGAGGAGAACAATCCCGGCATCGAGTCTATCTTCTCTGTCAAGAAGATTGGTGGCCATGTTGATGAGGACGTCTTTTATGGAGAGTTCTCTTGCCATACTTGCCCCGCCGAAGCTGAAGGAACTTTGGAGAGGAACTGCACTGGTCTGATCACCATTGACTTTGGTGAGCCTTCGGACCATGATCTTCCGTCGCGAACATCTGGGAAATCGGGTATTACACCTGTCGACACCCAGGAGTATTACGATTCACTTCCCAACATTGGCCTCAACTATCAAAGTCTCTTCAGAGGTCTCAAGTCTGTACAGCGAACAATGGGATATGCTACGACAAAGGCAACCTGGGACAAGTCTGAGGTGGGCGACCAGTATGTCATGCACCCAGGACCTTTGGACGTTGCATTCCACTCCATCATTGCAGCCATGTGTACGCCTCTCAGTGGAGCACTCTGGGCACCTTATCTACCTGTCAGGATCGATAGGCTTGCTATTGCCCCCAATACCAACTATGAGGGAATTCTAGGCGAGATCAACTTTGACGTTGACACTTTCATTACAGAGACAACGTCAAACACGTTCAGAGGAGATATACACATCATTAGCCCCGACGGTAAAACTGGTTTGCAAGCTAAAGGTCTCATATTGAAGCTCTTCACCGAGGCAAGCTCCTCTGATGACCAACACATGTTCTCCAAGACAATTTAACGCGCTGATATCCTGGACTCTTCCGAGAATCTTAACGAGATCAACCCTGATAAGCAAGAACTTGCACTCGCCGAAGCGATCGACCGTACGTCTTTTTACTTCATTAGGAAGATCTTCGATCATCTGTCGGAGGCAGATGTCCAGGACTGGAAGTGGTTCCATCAAGCCTTCTACAAAGCTGCAAAGGAGGTTCTCCAAGAGACAAGAGATGGCAAGCATCCAACAGCGCAGAAGGAGTGGCTTGATAATACCGAGGAGTTGATCCAGGAGTACAAAGATAAGTATCCTGAGCAAGCGGATCTCAAGCTCATTCATGCCGTGGCAGAGAACCTCGTGGACGTCATGACATCCGACACCCAGCTCTTGGAGGTCATGCTTGTGGACAACATGTTGAGCAAACTTTATACAGACGGACGAGCCATGCAACCCCTGAACAGGATTATCGCAGAGCTCTTCCAGAATCTGTCTCACCGATACCCCCGCCTCAACATCCTTGAGATTGGAGCTGGTACAGGCGGAACGACGAACTCAGTCCTCAACGCCATTGGAGACACGTATGGTCGATATACGTACACCGACATCTCAGCTGGTTTCTTCGAAGCTGCCAAAACTCGTTTCCATGCACACAGCAAGCGACTTGACTACAAGGTTCTCGACATTGAGAACGATCCCACAGGTCAAGGTATTCCCGAAGGCAGTCAGGATGTCGTTCTAGCCGCCAACGTCCTCCACGCCACTCGCAACCCCAACGAGACCATGACCAACGTTCGCAAACTTCTCAAGCCTGGTGGCTATCTCATCATGGTTGAAGTCACGGGATACTATCTACAGATGATGTTTCTCATGGGTGATTTGCCTGGTTGGTGGCTTGGTGTTGATGAGGGAAGAACTCGAGGTCCGGGCATTGGGCTGACGGAGTGGGATGAGATTCTCCGAGACTCAGGTCTCACTGGGGCAGATAAGTATGTTACTGACTTGCCTGATTCTCCCAAGCATGTGTGCTCTGTGCTCGTATCGCAAGCCGCCGATGAGAGGGTCACAATGCTCCAGGAGCCGCTGTCGTTCCTCGACGAGATTCCACTGGAGCAGCGACTTCTCATCATTGGTGGCAAGACTCTACCCATCTCTCGAGTCGTCAAGAGTATCCAGCGCCTCGTATCCCGAGTCGCAGATCAGGTTACAGTCGTTGACAGCCTCGACTTACTCTCAGACAAGCATCTCAGTGATGAAACATCGGTCATCTGTCTTACCGAACTCGAGAAGCCCATCTTCTCTACTCCAATGACGTCTTCACGTCTAAGAAACCTCCAGTCTCTGTTCTCCCACTCATCGCACGTCCTCTGGCTCACAGCAGGTCGTCTCGATGAGAACCCCTATGCCAATATGACAATTGGCCTTGGGCGTGCTATCATTAATGAACTTCCCCAATTGAACCTTCAGTTCCTTGATCTTCCTAAACCCTCGACTGTTGATGCGAAGATGGTAGTTGAGGCTTTCTTGAAGCTGAAGCTCGGAAAGTCACCTGAGTTTACCAAGACGCCGATGCTGTGGAGTACAGAGCCTAAGGTGCTACTGAGGGATGGTCTTGTGACGATTCCGAGGGTGGTGCCTGATAAGAAGACGAATAATCGGCTGAACTCTCAGAGGAGGAGGATTATGAAGGATGTTTCTCTTGGAGAGACAGAGGTTATTCTGACAGTTACTGAGGGCGGCCCTGAGGGGCAGGCCCCTTGGGCCAAGTCTCTGACGGGTGATGGAATTGCCACCATCCAAGTTGAGCAGTCACTTTCACTTCCCTTTTGCGAGGACAATGAACAGGTCATTTGTAGTGGCCAGAGTGATGATCAATTCACCATGGCCATCGCTCCACATCACAGCTCAACAGTCTCAGTCCCGGCAATGGATATATTTGCCATTCCTGAAGCGGGCACCATACAAGAACAGACTGTACAAGCACCTACAGATCTCTTGGCTGGCATAGCTGTGAATCTGACCGCATCGCTAATTCTTTTAGCTATCTCGTCAGCTGTGTCTAACACTGAAGACGAAGGTGTCTTGATCTACGGTGCAAGCACTGACATACAGAGTGCTCTTACCGCCCAGGCTTCTCACAAGCTTATCTTCGCCAGCTCTGAGGCTCAGTTCGACTCGATCTTCATCCACTCCAAAGAATCGATCAGAGCCGTTCAGCACCTACTCCCTCGCGGCATCAGCCACTTCGTCGATCTCTCCGAGAAGACTGGCGGTAAGATCAAGCAGCATCTGTCTCAATTGTATGAGGCTATCAATTTCAAGCCCCACCATGTATTGGCCTCCAACACGGCTCATTTACTCGAGACTGCTGTTACGTTCAGCCGTCAGTCACGCCTCTCATCCACTCCAACAACTGTCCTGGTCCAAGATATCACCTCCCTTCCAGCCCTCGACCTCACACGCACCATCATCGACTGGACCAAGCCCCAGCCTGTTAGTGTCACCATCCGCCCCATCAGCGGGCAAGGCCTCTTCTCCAACGACAAGACCTACCTCATGGTTGGTCTTGTCTCGGACTTTGGTCGATCTCTCTGTCGCTATATGGTTGAGAACGGGGCCAAGTACATCGTCCTTCCCAGTCGCAGAGCACAGGTGGACCAACTTTGGCATCAAGAGATGGAAGACTTGGGCGCAGTTGTCGGAGTATATCCCATGGATGTATCCAAGCGTGACTCTGTACAGTCTGTATGCGATTCCATCAAGGATCTTCCGCCTGTTGGTGGCGTCTGCAACGGCGCCCTTGTTCTGAAGGATCAGCTGTTCGTCAAGATGGAACTTGATGCATTGAGCGACGTGTTTGCGCCCAAGGTTGATGGAACAATTTATCTTAGCGAAATCTTCTCAGAGCCGAATCTTGACTTCTTCGTCCTGTTCCCGTCCATGAGTTCTGTCGTCGGCAATGCTGGTCAGTCCAACTACAACGCAGCATCTCTATTTCAAGCTGCCATTGCCCAGCAGAGGCGCGGAAGAGGTCTCGCAGCGTCAGTCATGGCTTTGGGTATGGTCGCTGATGTGGGATACATCGCTGCAAAGGGTCTAACACTCATGGAGCGGCTGAAGAAGGCTTCTTACATGCCCATCTTAGAGTCGGACGCTCACTAGATCTTTGCTGAAGCTGTCGCTGCTATCAAGCCTGGCGTGGCAGATGACGACACGATCGAGATGGTCTCAGGCATTCAACCTTTCAACCACACGGCGTCCACCAAGGCTCGACCTCCTTGGGTTAACAACCCTCGTTTCTCACACTTTGTTTGTGAGGAAGAAGGTTCGAAGGATTTTGATGCAACCCGAGCAGGCCAGAGCAACATTCGCATCTTGCAACAACTGGACGCCGCTGGCTCTGAAGAGGAGGCTGCTGCTGCTCTTCTTGTTGCCTTCAGAGCCAAGGTTGAGACCATGCTGCAAATGACTCTAAACAGTCTCAACGTCAAGGCGTCATTACTGGATGTTGGTATCGACTCTCTCTTGGACGTTGAGATTCGGTCATGGTTCTTGAAGGAAGTTCACGTCGACGCACCTGTTCTCAAGACTCTCAGTGGTGATAACGCGAAAGATATCTGCGCAGACGCAGCGAACAAGTACCTCTCAGCCAAGATGCAGGATAGTAAGTCTGATACTGGTGATGTGTACAAGTCAGACTCAGCAGCCAATGGTTCAGCAACTGGGACATCTAGCGACGGGAGTTCAAGTCCTGTCAGATTAGGCTATGCAACACCGCCCAATACAGTTAGAGAAACGGAGCACCAAGAGGAGGTTAAGCAGGAGAAAGAATTGGAACGAGTGGAGAAGTTGTCGTATGCTCAGTCGAGGTAGATATTTCATGGCAGTAACAGGATGTACTTTAGCTAAATTGTATATAGGTTATGGGTTCTAAGTCAATTTTCCAAAGATAACACCTCGTACAACTGCGTCTACGTTTATAAGGTCACCGGAAACATCCAGATTCCTCAATTGAAGAGGGCCGTTTCCACAGTTGCAAATCACCGACTCGTTGAGGACATGCTTTTTTACCCGACCAGGAAGTGGTGAGCCTGTTCAAGGACTCCTTACCTCAGCGAGAGACTGTTTCAAGCTTGTCAAGGATAAAGATGGTCGCGCTTTGGAGCAAGAGAATAAGATCTAGAAAAACCATGTGTGGCAACTCTCTGACGGAGACGTTCTCAGAGTCATACTTATTACTCATGAACCTGAAGAGCACTCCCTCATCATTGCCTATCATCACAATTGTCATGGATGGCGTGAGCATGCATCTCTTCCTCCGAGATCTCAATGCTGTATACATAGGACACAAGATCAATTCGTCGCAGAAGCAGTACATGGATATCTCAGTTGAGGAACGAAGGGCCATCGAGAGTGGTCAGATGGACGGCAGGATCTCGTACTGGACCAAACTACACTCGCCACCTGCAGACACTCTTCCACTGTTCCCAATCGCTCGTGTCAAGTCACGGCCTATTCCTAAGACGTATCAGAACGTTGAGTCTCTCATCGACATTGGCAGTGATCTCTCGGAGCAGATCAAGCAAGCAAGTCAGTCTCTGCGTATTACCCCTTTCTACTTCTACCTTGCTGCGCTGCAAACGCTATTCAACCGGCTTCTCAGTATCGAAGATATTTCCATCGGCGTTACAGATGCTAACCGCAGTGAAAGGAGCTTACAGACAGTCGGCTTCTTCCTGAACCTGCTGCCCCTTCGCTTTAGCATGCAGAACGACCTGAAGTTCTCAGATCTTGTCGCAGAAACAGCAAAACAGTATCGAACAGCGCAAGCCAACATGGCTCCCTTTGACGTTATTCTCGATAAGACGCATGTTGCTCGAGAGCCAATGAATACCCCACTTTCCAAATCGCCATGAACCATCGGCAAGGAAACTTCTCCCAAATCCCGCTTGGTGGAAGCAACCAGGAGTTCAAGGATGGATTTGATGCTCAAAGTTCTTATGATCTTGCATTTAGTGTTACGCCGAATAATGACACGACTTACGTACAAGTTGTTGCAAGAGAGGATTTGTACACAAGAGAAGGGACCGATACTCTGTTATCAGCATATTTGGCATTGCTGCATGATGCATCGCGAGATGTAAGCAAGAAATTGGATACCATCAACCTTTACGATCAAGACGGTATCGAAAAGGCACTATCGCTTGGATAAGGTGATGTTGTGGACTACGAATGGCCCTCAACGCTAACTGAGAAGATGGATGAGGCTGTCAAGAACCCTCATGACGTCGCTATCAAAGATGCCAATGGTCGGCTCACCTATGGAGACCTTGCCGTCAAGGTCAACAGCCTTGCCTCAGGCATCCAGTCTCAGCTCCGGCCTGGTTCACCGGTAGCTGTTCTCTGCGAGCCGACCGCATGTTGGGTCATCTCGATGTTGGCCACCATCCGCTCCGGATGCATCTACATTCCTTTGGATGACAAGTTACCAGATGAGCGTCTCAAGGTCATTCTTGATGCTGCTGCGCCTATCATTTCCGTGACTGACATACCCGACACGACCGAGAAAACCACTGCAGCAAACCTAGAGCGTGTGGATAAAACGACCTTCGTTTTGTTCACGAGCGGGTCGACAGGTACACCAAAGGGTATTCGACTCTCTTCTCGAGGTATCATCAATTATCTCGCCACGAAGAGCTCGAAGCTCTCTCTCGGTCGAGAGGTTGTTCTTCAACAGAGTGCTCTTGGCTTCGATATGTCTCTTGCCCAAGCCTTCATGGCCCTTGTACTAAGTGGTACACTGGTCAAAGTGCCCAGTGTCAATCGGGGTGATCCATTCACTCTGAGGAGGCTCATGGCTGATGAGGGAGTCACCTTCACGTTGGGAACTCCGACTGAGTATCTCATGCTCATTCGACATGGAGGTCAGACCGTCGAGTCAATGCACTCTTGGCGGAACGCAACCTCTGCTGGTGAAGCCATCACTCCTCAGCTGAAGGCGGCCCTAAAGACGTTGCAACATCCTCCAACTCTCACTGACTGTTACGGACCCACTGAGATATCATGCTGCGTTACCATGAATACTATTGACCTCGAAAATGATGGACACGATAGTGTTCACTCGTCTGTTGGTTCAGCGAACCCCAATACTTCCATCTACATCCTTGATGGCAGGGTGTCGACACGTCGTTCCGTAGGGACTCGTTGGTGAGATCTGTGTTGGCGGTGTTGGCGTTGGGCTCAGCTATCTCGACGAGCAATCGTCCTCGCAGAAGTTTGTGCCGAACCCGTTTGCGATGGCTGAGCATACTGCAACGGGGTGGACTACGATGTATCGAACTGGAGACAAGGGCCTCATCCATGCTGATGGCGGTCTTCAGTTCATGGGCCGCATGGACGGTGATACAACTGTTGAACTTCGTGGGCTACGCGTCGATCTTGACGATGTCGCCAACGTCATGCTACAGCAGTCCAAGGGCGCTCTCGAGGATGTCGTTGTTACGGTTCGTGGTGATCCAGCTTTCCTCGTTGCGCATGTTGTGCTGAACCCGGGAACTTCTATGGATGCTTCGAAATTGCAAGAGTTGGCGAGTGCCTTGCCACTTCCTCAGTACATGAGACCAGCTACCATCATACCGCTGGAGAAGCTGCCGTTGAGCAGCAGTGGAAAAGTGGACCGTCGTGCTATTGCAGCCCTCCTTCTCCCTACATCACCTGCATCCTCTGGTCCTTCCAAAGCGGCATCAGACAGGAAGCCAACGCTTGTTGAAGGAGAGTTGAGACTCATTTGGCACAGCGTACTATCTCAGGCGGGTCTTGTCAACCCTGCGAGGCTTGAGCCTGACACGGATTTCTTCCACGTTGGAGGCAACTCACTACTTCTTGTGAGACTACGAAGTGCAGTTGAGATCTCAATGGGCGGTACACTGCCTCTCAGCGACATGTACCGTTCTAGCACACTAGCTGGAATGGCGGGCCTGGTTGCGCAGCAGAAGAGCTCTGACTATGTGCGTGAGGTGATTAACTGGGAGGCCGAGACAGGCGTGCCTTCTTCCATCAACTTGGCCTACTCTCGCCAAGCAATCACTGTCAAGACACATACTGGTCTTGAGATTCTCATGACTGGTTCAACACTATTCTTCGGCAAGCAGATCCTTCAGTCTGTCTTGAGCCGACCGTCAATTGCACGCATCCACTGTATCGCCGTTGACCTAGACTCTGAGGCTAGTTACCTCAAGGTTAATCGTGCAACGGTGTATCCTGGCAGCCTGAGTGAACCCATGCTGGGAGTCAAAAGAGAAACGCACCAGTACCTCCAAGACACTGTCGACACTATTATTCTCGCAGGATCTCAAGGCCATTGTCTCAACAACTACTCGACCCTTCGCGCACCTAACGTGGAGTCGACGCGACAGATGGGTCTCTTCGCTGTTGCTCGCCGAATTCCTATTCATTACATCTTATCTAACCGCGTTACACTGCTTGGCTCCAGCGCAGATGCTGCCCTTTCACCAGTTAGCGTTAAGTACCATCAACCTCCTACAGATGGATCGGAGGGGTTCACAGCAGCCAAATGGACAGGTGAAGTATTCCTTGAGAAGCTATCGGAAGTAGCAGTAGTGAATGCAGAGAGGTCTCTGCCTATCTCAATTCATCGACATTGTGCTATTGTTGGTGATGAAGCGCCTATCGAAGATGCACTCAATGCTTTGCTGCGATATTCCAAGCTTATCAATGCTGTGCCACGTGTGTCGAGCCTCAATGTCGGCGGTTACTTTGACTTCCTCCCTGTCACGGATGTCGCCGACTCCTTTATCGACTTTATTGTATTCTCACAAGGAACGCACTCGGGCGTGACTTTCAAGCATTACTCGAGTGGCGTCAAGGTACCGCCCGCAGAGTTCGCTTCGTATATGCAGAAGACATATGGAGACGAATTCCGAGAACTGGACTTGTACGATTGGATTGAGGAGGCTAGGAGGGAAGGAGTTGAAGAGCTAATTGTGTTGTATTTGCAGGCTATCGTGGAGAAAGGAGAACGGATAGCATTTCCTTATATGGGCCGGGCCAGCGTACAGGAAGACTTCTGACGTTAAATTGAGGTGCTCAAAACACTTAGTCTAAGATCCTCTGAATATACAATAACTTATACTAAGTTAACCTAAATTTACCTCAACTCACTTAAATCTACCTAAGTTCATTTACTGAGCATATTCAATCAACTTCCCGTAAAATAGATCTGAGCCACTCGGTCAAATAATACATTCTTTGTCCTCAGGCAGAATAGACTCTATTTTTCATGTAACAAATATCGACTCTCAATAAATAAGCTATCAAACATATAGTTTCATCTATGATACAGCTATCCTGATTGTCACAGATATGTGATCAGACTCCTGTGTTCTCTTCAGTGTAGTTGCAGCAGAAGACCAAACAACTCACTGTCTTCTCAGTTTACGTAAGGCTTTTTGTCACCTAGTATAGAGGTCCTAAGTTTTATTGCATCCACTTGATGGTGAATAACGAGTAAGCATTGTATAATAGGATAACTCATATCGAAACACGCTTTACGCTTTCTGGGCCACTACAACGACAAAATTGGGATCGTTGAGATAATCCTCCCAGAACTCGCGGTCATTCTTGACAAGCTCCGTCTCTTCGGCCGGGGCAACATGTATCTCAACAAGTCCGAGCTCCGTGCCGATGTCATCAGAGAGCGAGAAAGTCGATTCCATCGAAGTAGCTTCGAACGAAAACGGAGGCTCGGTGACACAATTGACTTGGTATCTCAAGCCGCCCGGGATCTCAGTGACATCGGTAAACGTGACACCGTATTTGCCCTGGCTCATGTACTCGGCGCAGATGCTCTTTGACCTCACGCCGATGAACTTTCCGCCAGGCTTCAGATTCTTGACGACATTCTCATACATGCTTCTCAGATCTGAGACAGAAGTAGCATGATCGAAAACCCAATTGGCCATAACAATATCGTAACCCTCTTCCAACTTGGCTTGCTCCGTGACAGGTTTGGTGACATCGGCCTCGAACCAACGAATGCGATCCTTTCGTCCGAGACTCTTCTCAATCTCCTCACCCGCTTTCATCATCTCGGGTGAAATATCAACGACATCAACAACACTAGCCCCAGCATCAATCGCTCTTCTGGCATGAAGTCCACTTCCTCCACCAAGATCCAGCACCTTCAAACCCGTACAATCCCCTAGAGCATTCCTCACAAGCTGGCCCTCCAGTTTGGAACAGGGCAACTCCTCCACAGAAGCATACTTGGGTGCGAACGAATCGTATTGCGTTTTCTCGGCGTGAGACATGCTGGGCACAGACACTGGGTAGTGATTGGTTTGTTGGTCTTTGATTTGCGTGTTGGTTCTGGTGGATATCACTCACAACCCCGCTCTGGGCATTCAATATCTACAGGGATGTTGTGATTCTGATCTAGCCGCTATAAAGTTAGTCTTGGTGTTATCGGGCCTCAGGGAGCAAGAAAACTCATGAGGTGAATAGAGGATACCAAAATAAACTTAGCAAAGAGCCCCCTTAGCTTAGGTTAGATTTACCTAAATATTTTCATCGCTTAGAGACAATATCCTGAGTTTTCTTTCTCCTCCTTCTGGTTCTGATCTAGCCGCTATCATGCTAGCCTTGATCCTATCATGATACAGACTGGAATGTGATCTAATCACACGTGACTGGTGACAGATCATCCGTCCCCAACCCCAACTTGTGCCGACCGCTATTTCGATCTAATGTCACGTCACGTCAAACACTAAACCGAACCCTTGACGATGTGCGCGGACGAGGACCCCCTTGCTGTTGATGAGCATGTATGCATCTACTATGGCTGAAGACTCATTGCATGCGACTAACCGATTGGACAGGCAGCTCAGGACGACACTGATGCTGACTCCGCCATTGGAGACGTAAGTGGATGTTTCGAGGACGATCGCAGTAGCTAACGAGTTACAGGACAATGCTAGCGATACTACGTCACTAAGATCAAGCATTTTGAGATACCGTGAGGAGAATGGCAGGACGTATCATGCTTATAAGGACGGAGGTGAGATCTGAGGATGTGCAAAAGATGCGACAAGTTGAACTAATTGACACAGCTTATGCACTTCCTAATGACGAGGTACGCCTTTTTCACTTTATGTAGTAATTACTACTGACCCGATATAGATTGAGAATGAACGATTAGGTACACCAAACCATCCCTTCCTAATTATCTTTCTAATCCGAAAATCCCTCAGATCTTCAACATCATCTCTTTCTACTCACTTTCGACGAAAGACTACACGCAGCTCCCCTGCCCAAGACGCTGAACCGCGCTTTTGATGCCGGCTGTGGCACTGGAATCTGGGCCATCGAGTTTGGTGAGTAATGTAAGCTACACTACGATGACCACAACGTTGACAACCTGGACAGCTGATGAGCATCCCGAGTGCGAGGTGAGCTTTACTAAGATGACTTGGGAGACTATTACTAACTTTTCAGGTCATTGGCGTCGACTTGAGTCCAATTCAGCCTTCAGCGTATGTATTCATTCTCGTGGTAACGGGGCTTACTGACATCTCAAAGCATTCCACCCAACGCCTCGTTCTACGTAGATGATCTAGAAGAGTCATGGGACTACTCCAACAAGTTTGACTTTGTCTTTGCTCGCTTTCTCACAGGTTCTATTCTTGACTGGCCCAAGTTCTTCAGCGAAAGCTACAAGTACGGTATTCCTTCTTCCTTCTTACGAGAATATAATCTAATACGCATCAACAGGAACCTCAACCCTGGAGGTCAAATAGAGATGATCGACATCATCTACCCTCTCCTATCCGACGACGATACCCTCACAAAAGACTCAGCACTATCTAAGTGGTCAGAGCTTCTACACGATATCTTCACCAAGAATGGGCGTCCCCTGGATAGCGCGCTGAAGTACAAGGATCAACTTGAGGCAGCGGGCTTTGTAGATGTCAACATTGTCAAGCGCAAGTGGCCTTTGAGTCGATGGCCCAAGGATCCCAAACATAAGCAAATTGGTCAGTTAGCCCCGTAAATAACTTCCTGTGAGCAGCTACTAAAGGTGTTGATAGGTATTTGGGCCCAGCAAAACACTCTAGATGCGCTAGCAGCTTTGAGTCTTGCTGTTTTTACACGTCCAGATGGCCAAGGCGGACTTGGCTGGAGCAAAGAGGAAGTCGAGGTTTTCCTGACAGATGTGCGAAAGGATATCAAGAATGTTAATATCCATTCATATTGGCCAATGTAAGTATCCAGCTAAAGTGTAAAGTGTATACTAATAGTGCAACAGCTGGTCGGTTTATGCTACAAAGCCCGAATGATATACCAGTGCTAGTAGGTAGCTTTGTAGAGATCACAGTGGCGAAGTTTAGTCTCATATCGTACGGATTTATAATGCATAGCCTCAAAATACGAAGAGCCTCAAAGTCCTTCCTCTTCGGTCTCTTGTATGCCTTTACATTAGCATAATGGTGGCTTGTATTGCATATTATTTCCTCTAACGCAACAACAAGGCGGGGTCCTATGAAAGGTCTTCATGTGCTATGAGCCCAGAATATAAGTTTTATGCTGATGATCATACAAGAAGTCTCCCTCCCTTCCTGGAATGATTCATGAATACTCTGACATTTTCTTTCCTTTAGGAGAAGCTCCTGTAGTATCACTTTCTTAACTGCATTCCACTTAAACCCAAGGCATGAGAAAAGGCTTAGTCATAATCAGCCATGTTAACTTTTTGAAGTTCTGTTATCTATAAAATTCTACACGACTTTAAATCTAATTAAGTGGCCTGAGCGAGCACCGATGATAATCGTAGAGTCCCTGCTGACCCCAATATCTAGAGAAATCTGGGCTCGAAGGCTTGTAGTGTCGAGGTACCTAAATGAGATTCTCGGAGCTTTGAGCTATCCAGTTTTCATCATAGGTGAACCCAACATTACCTGGAATCACCGTTGGTGGTTCTTCTTTAGTGGGGCTGGTGATTTGATACCTGTGGACTCGCAGGGCCATATTGTCCCAAATGATGAACAAGGTAGGGGATAAAGAGTCTGAGACAGAAACAAGAAGTTCATCGGATGAGTAGTTAATGCGTTTGACGAACCCTTCCTGGCATATAATCTTTCTTATAAGAGTACCTGAGGGCATATTCCGAAGCCAAATCGCATTCTGTTTGGATACTGTTGCCAAGACTCTCCCATCCGACGAGACTGCCATGGTTAATACATCATCTTTATGAGTCAAGGTGAGACTCTTAGGGGGCTGTGAAGCGGTATCCATATTTGGATGATAACGTCTTCTTGCATTGTCGAGAGCGTCGATGCAATAGCTATAATCTGGTCATTAGGCGAGAGACACATAGCTTGGGCGTTTTTAGCGACGCCTGCAATCGTGAGTATCTTGGAGCCCGTCGCAATATCCCAGATACTGGCTTTATCTTTTCGACCATCTAAGACTAGTAACTTATTGTCAGACGACAAGGCTCCTTTTCCGGCCTCAGTTCCAAGAATACGTTACGGTTGTTGGCAAGCACTTGAACGCCACACAGAAATGCGAAAGCCCTCGATCCCAACAATAAGCCGACCATCATGAGAGAAGAAAACTTGGACGACAGGCTTAGTTACTGTGAGCTTCTGTCGTTGTTTGCCTGAGGATGTATCCCATAATATGGGCGACTCTATAACTCCGTAGGTAGCTAAGATACGGTCGTCAGGTGAAAAGACTGTCGAAAGATCAGAGACCCAATTATCGTCATCTTTAGGGACCTTGAGCGTATGCAGGTGGATGCCAGTTTCCGCTTCCTATATATTCATGATATGAGACTGTGACATGACTGTTACCACGATCAAGACATCTGCTAAGTATTTCACTGTTAAAACGAAATAATATAATTAAAATACTACCCTTATAGGCTATAAAAAGTAATATAATATATAGCACTAGCTAATCCCTTTATTAAGGTCTATTTCAATACCTAGTATATACTAAATAACTAAGGGTATAAGTATTTTCTTAAGGCTTATTATAACTTTATATAGTAAATTAAGGTAAAGCTACTAAAGGTATTATTAGTAAAGGTAATAGTAATGTTTATTAAAAGCCTTATCCTTTAATATAGTATAATTTTAGTTAAAGTTATTAATAAAGGGCTAGAGATAAAGAAATAATTATTTATAATTTTTAAGCTATATAGTATTAGGTTAATTAAAACCTTACTATATAACTCTAAAGCTAATAGCTTAAATAAGTATAGGTACTATATATTATATAAGGTTTTAAAGAAGCTTTAATATAAAGAGAAAGCTATATAGGTT